>JAMKCH010005349.1:0-35267 GCA_023653785.1 Ophioderma brevispina
CCCCCTCCCCAACACTCTTTAACCCATACAAAAATGTAAAATGACACTTTCGTGTATTGGGATTTTACAATAGAGAAAATCCCGGAGAGAAGTACCGCCATGTCTAGTACAACACAGGAATACCACAGACACTTGATTTTGATGCCAATGGATAGCTATCGTCATCTTCTTTCCATTGCTATCAAAATGGGTACCAACATGGCTAAAATTACGTCAGAATGACGTTATAAAGTTCGTATGTCAGCAAAACTGTCAATTTCCATACACAGTGTAGAAAAGGGAAACATTCTACACTGTGCAATTGGAATAGATTCATCAGGATTGTTCATGATACATAATATATTTGGAAAGTTCTGTTTTCAAATCCAAGAAAATAAATATAGGTTTTCCCAGTTAAAAACATTATATTTCATATCTCGTAAAGTTGTTTTTCGTCCCAAGAAAACGGAAACGTGCGTTTGTTTAAAACAATTTCGTCTTTGGTCAATTATATTAAACACTTGATCAATAAAATTAACTATATTTTCACACATTTTCGTCAAGATCAATTTAATTTCGTCGTGTTCATGACCCATCATCTGAATGTACAAAGCAATTTCGTCTTTGGTCATATAATTTCACTTTTAGCTCAGTATATTTCGTCTCGTGTGCTGTTACGTATAAGCCATGACTAAAAGCTAGTCCTGTAACATCAGCAAAATTGTTATAATTTTTCTGTCTTTTCCTTTGTTTATATACCGAGCACAAAGAATAAAGAACAAAATTAAGAAATCAAAAATAAATAAAGACATTTTTAAAATGATATAAAAAGTAAAGAAAAATGAGATGAATAAAAGAAAAGGGAGGTGAGAGAAGAAAGAAAAACGGGGAAAGAAAGAAAAAAGAGGTGAAAGAAAGATAGGTATATTATATAAATTTTGCTGATGTTATAGGCCTATAACTCTCAGCCATGGCCTATGCATACACCACACGAGACGAAATATACTGAGCTAAATGTCAAATTAAATGACCAAAGACGAAATTACTTTGAACATTCAGATGATGGGCCATGGAGACGACGAAATTAAATTGATCTTGACGAAAATGTGTGAAAATATAGTTAATTTTATTGATCAAGTGTTTAATATAATTGACCAAAGACGAAATTGTTTTAAACAAATTCACGTTTCCGTTTTCTTGGGACGAAAAGCAACTTAACGAGATATGAAATATAACGAAAAATGTTTTAAACTAACTGGGAAAACCTATAGTACTAACCGAAATATTTCAGCTTCAGTCTGGAACCTTTTTCAATAGAACTTTCAATCGAGAATGACTGATGGTGGATTGGTATTATTGACTGGCAACTCTCGATGACGATGATGACGTTATCAACTCCTTGGGTTGCCAGTTTTGGATGATCTGCCCATATATTCTGTCCAGTTTGTATGCTCCCTCGTCTTTGTTCATAGTGTTCGTCCCCCTTCTTCTGATCCATATTGCTTCTTTAAGCCATCTTGTTGTTTTGTCCGATTCCTGGTCAATTAGTTTTGCATTGTCCCACGTGGTTAGTTCTAGCTACATGTTCAGCTATGGCCGATTTGAATGTCTCAGAAGTGGATGTTTTCCTCTGAGAACGTGTGAAAGTTTTTGCACAGACTCTTTCCGCCTCGTCCTGATGTTCTTTCAATCTCTTACTAAACAGTCTACCCGTTTCCCCTATATAGGTCTTATTGCAGTTTTTGCAGGGGATCTCATAAATTGCGTTAGCCGACTGTTTTGGATCTCTCTGATCTTGTGGTTTTGTGTTATGAGCAATTGCTTGTTTTCCACGCTCCCATAGGCGACTGTGCTGTAATTTCTATGTTTATGGACAAAAAATACAAAATTTCAAATTTCTTACAGACACAACCAGATTTGCTTGTAAGATTAGGTACACATGGATTACTAAGGTTAACCGTTCAGATGATATAAAAATCTCAAATATTTTGAGGCAAGTCGGGGGACGAAGTTGTGGATCACAAAATGACCCTTTAAGGGTGAAAATTGAATTCCTTTATTCTACACTGTGTGCCCAAAGCTATGGAAATTGAGTTTTGCTGACATGCAAACTTTATGACATCATTCTGATAACACTAGGCACATTGGTACTGGAGGAGGAATATAGCCATCTATTGGTACCAAAATCAAGTACCTGTGACATTCCTGCATTGTACTAGGCATGTTGGTACTTCTCTCCCAAAGGCCCCATCCATCAATTTGGTATCACCCTGTACCTTATCTATATGCTAGTGGCAGTGGTGTGCTCATTATCATATAAAGGTATCCAAGGGGCATACATGTCCCAAGTTCTGTAGCAAGTGGACCTTTTTTTCTTGAATGAGGACAATTTGATGTTTTTAGCCCATTTTATAACTTTATCTCATAACCTTTGACCTTGGTATGTGACCTTTGACCTCATTAACTTATGAAGGTTCCCAAGGGGCATCGATAATCAAAGTTCTGTAGCTATTGGACTTTTACTTCTCAAATGAAGCCAATTTGATGTTTTCAGCCTATTTTATAACTTGCCTCACATGACCTTTGACCTTGGTATACGACCCTTGATCTCATTATCATATGAAGGTTAACAAGGGACGTGTATGATCCAAGTTTTGTAGCTATTGGACTTTTACTTACGTCATGTCAATTTGTTTTCAGCCCATTTTATAACTTGACCTCATGACCTTTGACCTTGGTATGTGACCCTTGATCTCATATGGAGGTTTCCAAGGGGCATCTATAACCCAATTTCTGTAGCAATTGGACTTTTATTTCTCAAATGAGAAACATTATTCGAAACTAATCTTTGAAAACACGGCCATACGGGCACACGGTAAGACTGGTAAGTGTCGCCTTCTGCAATTCTTGCAGGCGACACAAAAATGGAGATGGGCAGTACACAGCACAATCAAATGATAATAGATAACGCACAGAATGGCGGCCAATGACATGTTCACGAAGTAGGGGTAGGCAAAAAACAAGATGGAGAGATGAAATTGTGAGTTTTGTAGGCATGACATGGATTAGAGCAGCACAGGACAGGTCCATGTCGACCATGTGGCACCAGATTGAGGTCTTCGCCCTGCAGTGGGCTGAAAATGGCTGAGATAGACAGTCTGTAATGATTGCAGAATCTTTTTGCATGTTGAAAACAGCTCCAAATATGGACTATTATCAGCTTTTAGTTGGTTGCCATGAAAAACGAGCAGAACCTGTATTTACGCGATGCATATTTACGAGATGCATAAAAGACGTCCCGTCAAATGTCGTGATCACTAAGAAGTGAGAACTGAAACTATACCAGATCACCCCCTGAATTCTGGCCAAAACTCAAACCCAAGACCAATAGACCACCCTACTTGAACCATGCTATGTCCTTCCACCCCAAAAATCAATTTGCACCATTTCCTGCATCCAGGGTGAACATTTTTCTCGCGGACATACGGACGGACATATGGGCGAATGTGAAACATAACTCACCGATGAACTCCATCCCTTATTCTCCAAAATAACTACAAAAATACAACTCGTTGATGAATTCCATCCATAAAACACCAAAAAATACTCTAAAACGGTAAAAGGTCAAGGATCAAAGGTCAGCACCCACCAAGATGGCCAAATGTTGACCATTTTTGTGAAATGTTGACCATTTTTGTGAAATGTTGACTTTTTTTGACATTTCCTGCACTGTCAGACCTGGGAAGGACCCTGGGGGATGAATTACACTGTTAGTAGGGACTTGTGCCCTCCCTCAATATACTCAAGTTTGGCTACTCTAGTTCATCTAGAAAAAAGATATTTTTTGAAATTTATGTCAAGGTTAATCTAGGCATTAACAGCAGTTATCTAATTAGTAACACTGACATATTGGCGCCAAGATAGCGACTAACCTCCCTTTTGAAACTCTGCAAGTCCTGGTTTTATGCTACATGAGCTGGAAGGGTATTCCATAAGCCTACAGAGAATGGGAGAAATGATCTTCTGTGGGAGGCCAAATTGGACCTTGGGACTCTCACAGTAAGGTCATGAGACCTGACTGAGAGCCTAAGGCGAGGATCAACTGAAAGCAGCTCAGGTAGCAGCTGGCTGAGGAGATCTGGTGCTTGTCCATAAAACATGCGATGGAAAAGAGTGACTATTCCAACTGCCCTGCGATGACCAAGTGGTTGGATGTGATGAGTGGTGAGCTCACTCTCGGGGATACCAATGATGGAAATGGCACGTCTCTGGATTGCATCTAGTTTGGATAGTGAAGTGGGTGTTGCTCCACAAGCTTCCACACCATGCTGAACTTGCATATTCCATGTTGGATCGAACCATGGATTTATATATAACAGCCCTTTCAGTTGTCCCTAGATAGGGTGCAGCTTGACGGAGTAATCCTAGTCGTTGACTGGCAGTTTTAGCCACAGGAGACCATGACAGGTCATTACTGATGGAGATGCCAAGTAGATCGACACTGTCAACCTCTTCTAGAGTTGTTAAACATTTTTTGTGCAATATTGACAAAAAAAAAAAAAAAAAAAAGAAACTTTAGGCTGTACATATTACAAACTATACCTTTTCTGAATCCTTATGGTTAGACACATAACATGGTGTGCTTTTCAACATGATTGGATCAATTTACAAATTTGACCCCTGTACAAACTTTGTTTTGGCCCCCTCTCCTTAAGGCACCACTTGCGGCACCTAAGAATCACGTTTCAGGGGTTTCTGTCAGTCTGTCAACATATTTAATCACTCAAACCTTTTGTACTTGAGATGTGTTACAAATGCGTGCTAGCTCCAGGGCTAATAGTGAAGTGGGTGTTGCTCCACAAGCTTCCACACCATGCTGAACTTGCATATTCCATGTTGGATCGAACCATGGATTTATATATAACAGCCCTTTCAGTTGTCCCTAGATAGGGTGCAGCTTGACGGAGTAATCCTAGTCGTTGACTGGCAGTTTTAGCCACAGGAGACCATGACAGGTCATTACTGATGGAGATGCCAAGTAGATCGACACTGTCAACCTCTTCTAGAGTTGTTAAACATTTTTTGTGCAATATTGACTTTTTTGTTTTGACTTTTCCCTTACCCTGACAGACCCAGGGAAGGACCCTGGGGAATATACCAAAGTTTGGCTACTCTAGCTCATCTAGGAAAAAATATATGGCCAAATGTTGACCTTTTTTGTGTGCAATATTTACTTCAACATTTCCCTGACAAACCCAAGGGAGGACTCTGGGGAATGAATTACATGGTTAGTAGGGGCTTGTGTCCACCAACATAACAATATACCCAAGTTCGACTATTCTAGCTCATCTAGAATAAAAGATATGGCCAAATGTTCTTGGGTTAACATTTTTATCACGGACGGACACTGCTCATTTTATAGTCCCGTTCCGAAGTTGTTCGGCGGGGACAAAAATGCAATACAGCTGTTAGCAACATGTACCTTGGACACCATTGGGTGTGACATTTAGTGTCCATGTTATAGCTTGGCATACATTTTGGTATTTCTCATGCAAGGTATACTCGCTACCGATGCATAGGACGCATGATCGGTGACACAGCAACACAGCAGATCGTCTTACTGGCCAATCACCCAGAGGGTGTATTGAGTCAATCCCACAATGCACCAGTTTTGGGAAATATCACCTCAATAGGGTCATGTGATCCCACAAAAATCCTACTCTTAACACATAAAAACCCTGAATTTATGGTCATTTTAGCCCACAAAGTGTTAGTACTTAAGGAATTTTTAGCATGACCATGAAATGTCTTGTGGTTCTTAAACTTTTGGAACTCTTTTTATCCCCAAGTACTGACATGTGTTCAGTACAGTACAGTATAGGCACATTGCAATGCATCATGGGATTGATTCAAAATACCATCTGGTCAATCACCAGAGGCATGTGTGATTTTTAAATATGCAGAAAGTATGCAGTAAATAAGCACAGAACCTAGAAGTATGCACTCCTCAAAGGTGTCTGCCCGAGTATAGGCATGGGCAGTTTTCACCCTTTGCACCACAAGCTATTTGCAGGTAGAGCCTCGAACTGGCATTAACACTTTCCCAGGACACTGAGCTACTTCTAGCCCAGATTCACTTCAGCGGTTTTATTGTTCACAGTGAAGCTGAACCATTGCTAACAGCTGGGGAGACATGGACAATTCTGGCCAGAACCTGCCCTTAATTTCTAGACATAATGTCTTGCCTATAGACTGTTTTTCAATGAAACTGCGACCCGATATCGTCTGGTCTGCTCACAAGTGTGCTGGCTGCACGTCACAACAGGCCAATCTTTACTGCTAAAATCCTTGGTGTTTGAGGCCCAGGAAATTTCCTAGCATGGGTCCAGGAAATGTGTTAAAATAAACGATACATTCACCTCTTGCAAGGTCAATAGTTTTGTTGAGTGAGAATCCTTATTGTGCCAGTTCGAGGCCCTCTTCCCAAATGGCAAACCGTGCAGAGAGGGAATAGAATATGCAATTTAATGTCACACTTGGTGATGTACATAAAATCTTGCTTGCCCTACAATGCCAACTCCTAGAATACAAAAGTGATACAAGAACATATCTGGAACTGAATAACAAGTGAAAAGCACTACAGTTCTGCAATGTGGATTGTGGTTGTATAACTTTATTAAACCACAGCTTTCATTCCAATACAAATTACACTTTCACTTTAATAGCTATCGGCAACAACTTGTGCTGTTTCTGTTATACAGGCATGATGCGACACGTTGCCATACAGGTATGAGCCGTTAAAACAGTAATGGCTCAAACTGAACATACTGCTCCTATTTGTAATTGTAAGAATCCTTGCCTCCTGTGTCAAAGAATCAAATTTTGCGACCACCTCAAGTCATGTCTCATGCGGGAATGCATTTTATATCAGTGCTACTTCTCAAATTAGGCAATTGAATTACACACCCAAATGCACCCAACCGCTACGCTACTCCTTAAATGAAATATGTCAAGATTTTTGTCAAGCTCAGTTTGACTTACATTCATAAAATATATGTACATACATCACAAATTCCCGAAAAAATAATACAATTTGATGTATAATTAAAATAGAGGCATTTTAATTTTTGGACACAAACCTGCTCGATTTGGGCTTTGGGGATTTCCAAACGGTAATTTGTGGAACTGCTACTTGCATTTACTATGGTAGCCTGTGTCTCAGTTTCATTACAAAATCTCCTCTTAAACCCTAGTTCAATACATCTTAGTAATATCATGATAAATAAAGGATAAATTATTGACTTCAAAATCCGTCGGGGAAAAAAAAAAAAAAAAAAAACAATTTAATGTCACACTTGGTGATGTACATAAAATCTTGCTTGCCCTACAATGCCAACTCCTAGAATACAAAAGTGATACAAGAACATATCTGGAACTGAATAACAAGTGAAAAGCACTACAGTTCTGCAATGTGGATTGTGGTTGTATAACTTTATTAAACCACAGCTTTCATTCCAATACAAATTACACTTTCACTTTAATAGCTATCGGCAACAACTTGTGCTGTTTCTGTTATACAGGCATGATGCGACACGTTGCCATACAGGTATGAGCCGTTAAAACAGTAATGGCTCAAACTGAACATACTGCTCCTATTTGTAATTGTAAGAATCCTTGCCTCCTGTGTCAAAGAATCAAATTTTGCGACCACCTCAAGTCATGTCTCATGCGGGAATGCATTTTATATCAGTGCTACTTCTCAAATTAGGCAATTGAATTACACACCCAAATGCACCCAACCGCTACGCTACTCCTTAAATGAAATATGTCAAGATTTTTGTCAAGCTCAGTTTGACTTACATTCATAAAATATATGTACATACATCACAAATTCCCGAAAAAATACAATTTGATGTAAAATTAAAATAGAGGCATTTTAATTTTTGCTTTTTTGACATACGAAGAAAACGGGCGGATTTTTTGCCACGGCTTCATTGATCAAAAGCGCCCAATTTTGCTCTCCTCGTGACGTCAAAGTGATGACCAAAACATCGTGTTGACTCTAATTGTTATTGCTGACACTGTAATATTCATGGATTAATGAAAGTAATAATAAAATTTGAAAATAAGTTACAGAGGGGGGGGGGTAGGACACAAACCTGCTCGATTTGGGCTTTGGGGATTTCCAAACGGTAATTTGTGGAACTGCTACTTGCATTTACTATAGTAGCCTGTGTCTCAGTTTCATTACAAAATCTCCTCTTAAACCCTAGTTCAATACATCTTAGTAATATCATGATAAATAAAGGATAAATTATTGACTTCAAAATCCGTCGGGGTTAGTGGATTAACCCCGCTGCAAAATAGTGTAATTTCCAATAATGGTCATTTAGATTTAAATATTCGTGACCAGGCCTAGACTTTAGGCAAGTCTGAGTGTAACCGTCCGATACGCGTAATAGCGCCCTCCTACCGTTAAGTCTTTGAAAGGACTAGCACTCGAGTTGCGCCGGATGTTGATGCCGATTTGAATTCAGGCTGTTGCTGTTAGGATGGCATGTCCTACCCCCCTGGCAGTTCACTCGAATAGGAAAGTGGCAACACTGCGATATGATGGTCACAACGACGTAAATTATGGATGGTCATCACTTTGACGTCACCATTCGCCTGCAATGTGGATTTGTCGGAATCGTTTTCGAGTAAGCTATTGGGCGGAAAATTAAAAGGGCAAAATACTCAACAAATGTGGACAATTTTCAACTTATTTTGACTTATATGTAATCTATGTTACTTAAGCTTTTCATCCATACCAAATTTTCCAAATATTCAGAATCATGACATATTTCCTTTAAACAGATAGTTCAAAATATTTTAAAACATGGTTCAAAAGTATTTAGAAAGGTATTTTACAGTGTAACGTGTACTGTGATTGGCTGTTATTTCTCCTCGGAGAAATTACTAGTCACGATACAGATGGCCACCATAGGTATAATTTCTCCGCAAAGAACACACTATTGTTTCTTGTAATATCTCCACGAAAAAGAATTAGATTATCAACCATTGTTTATAGCTGGCTGTGATTAGCCACAGATTTCTTAGCGGAGAAATAAGTTGTAAGGACACCTTTGAGTTGGCCAGAATATCTCTGCGGAGAAATTTCGCTAGTTATGTAAAAATGGTCTTTCATATAATAAATTTGTAGCCTTAAAACCCCATTTGTCTGTTTGACCTGAACCAGTTAGATCAAATACACAAAGTTATATAATCCTGACCATGCTTTATTTGTTGGTGAAAATTTACTAGCATCAAAATATTTAGCCCAGAAAAGTTAAATTCTTAAGAAATTTCTAATTTTGGTTGAAAATCTAAACTTTTAATGATTTTAGGGATGTGCATATGATTGAAGAATCTGTATTTTGAGGTGCAAAGATTCCACGCAAAGAAACCATGGATCTGTGCATTTTGTTTGCATTTATTCGTGCAAAGAATTGCAACCAAAACAAATCAAGTAAATGATACAACCCGAGAGAATTATTAGTCAAATATTATAAATATTATATAGGAACTCGGAGAAACTGGTGAGCATTGAATTGGTGAACACTGAATGAATTTACTTGATCCTCGCATGCATTGAATTGAGTTTCGCATCGTCATAGATCCTGCTAGAATCAAGCATATAGGTCATCTCCTATTAAATACATAAGAAATAAAGGGTGATGCAGTATCCTTTATGGGCGAATAATGAGTCCGAGGTCGGAAAAAAATAATGGACGAGGCGCAGCCGAGTCCATTATTTTAATTTTTTCCGGCCGAGGATACATTATGAGCCCATAAATAATACTGCAAACCCTTATTTCTATTCTATTACCGAAAACAGCGTGATATAATGAGAAAATATTTTCGCGACCCATTATTGCAGAATAATGGGCAGTAACTGACCAATCAGAATGCTGCATTTTCAATAATGGGCAGCAGAGGTAATATAATATATAATTAATTATGGCCGCTGGAGACTCTTAAAGACTAAATACATCAGTGCTTGTTTCTCTGGTATCCACATAAATACAGTCCTCTGTGGTCCAGTGGTAAATCTCTTGCCTAGTTAGCAAGAGGACCGGGTTCGAGACCGTGTATTTTTTGTCTTGATTTAATTCGATGCTCGCCAGTTTCTATATAATATTTGTAAAAATAAATCGGTGACCCCCATTTTTTATTCCAAGATTTTGAAGAACGACAGACTTATGTGGTTTAAAAAGCAACAACATACCTTTTTGTTTTGGCTATAGCTCAAAAACAAAGTCGGTGACCCTGTTTTTTTTATTTCAGATTCTTGATCAGCAGTTTCCTTTGAAGGCCTGCTACTGGTATCCTTGTAACCAGAACTACCTATACCAGAAGCAGGTCCTCAAAGGAACCTGACCTGACTTAAAATAAGGCACTTTTTTGCTCATAACATCCAAACCAAACATCTTTAAGCCATAAGATCTCACAAGCTAAATGAGAAAAATAGTAGCTTTCTTTAGACACCAATATTTTGAGCCATTCTGGTAAAATCTGAGGCCCTGGGGACAAGGCTATTAGCGATTGGCGCATGACCTTTAACAGTCGCACAGCATTAGGCAGCTTTAAAGCGGCACTGGCACATTTTCAAAAAATATGAATTTCTTCAATTTGCTCTCAAATGATAGTCTAGGCCATTGGAAGAATAGAGATACATTTTACACATAAAATACAATACTCAAAAACAGATACGGACGTTAATAAGAGGTTAAAGACATCCAGGTAATTTGTAGGCTAACTTTTAAGCTTTCCATTACTTTAATCAACAAATGTGTATATTACATGAATATCATAGACTCGTACTCATTGATATTAAAACAACAAAGGTCACAGACCGGTCAAACAGCGTTCATGCTATGGAAAACATGCATACGGCATGCGTTTTCTTGTGTTAAACGCCATCATCCGACGTCTGCTGAATTAATGTCGCCGGCGACATTAATTATAAAATTGTTCTGTTTACCCATAAGGACACATTTGGTCTTTATCATTTCAGGTGAGGGTTAATGTATATAAAAGCTTTACAACCATGCAAAAATATCAATTTTGAAAAATCTTGAGGGCGCACTATTTTTCAAATGTGCCAGTGTCTCTTTAAATGATTTCTCCCACATACCTATTAAGATGTGTATAATATTACCAGGCATGAGAATCTTCATGGTTTTTTCACTAAATTTATCCAAAAATGCTGAATTTGCACTATTTTACTTGATCTTCATATCAAATTAACTCTTTAAAACTGGCTAAAATGCTAAACTTGAGTTTAGCAAGAATTCATGCCTTAAACATGTTAAAAGGTCTGAACTTAGGGAAAAAAACTGACAATTCTCATGCCTGTATTACTGAAACTAAATTCCAAGTCTTTTACAAAATGGAAGTCTCCTCTCTCAATTGTGAAACAAAGTGCTCACAACAATGAATTGTTTGCAGTATGATAAGTCTATTACAAAGCCTGGAGGGAAACGGAAGTGGCGCCAATGGTGAGACGATGAACTGCAACAGTTGGTCACATTTTTTTTCCTTAAAGGAGAACCCGTACAACGAATAATATTATACAAGATACTCTATAAAATAATAATTGACCACATATCGAGTGGTTTCATCGACAAAACAGAATTATATCAACCATAACAATGAAAACCATTAGTCTGAAGCTGTCTGACCATGTGCTATTTAAAATTCACGCTACTGTATAATGTGTTATGCGATAAATTCGGCACGTTTGCATCATACATGCCATTGGAAATGGCGATAAATTCGGCACGTTTGCATCATACATGCCATTGGAAATGCACATTATGAAAGCGTCACATGTGAAGGTGAATGACGCTACTGTGCCTTCCGTATCGCATAACACAATATACACATCCCATATACACTAGCGCGAATTTCAAATAGCACATGGTGAGACAAAATGCTTTAATACATTTTTATGATTAGTATAATTCCGTTTATCCATGAAACCACTCGATATGTGATCAATAATTATTTTATAGAGTATATTGTATAAGTTATTCCTAGTACAGGTTCTCCTTTAACAAATATCTCTTAGATTCAGTTTCATTTGTCTTCTTCCTCTTCACCCTCCTCTTCCTCTTCCTCCTCTTCTTCATCACCCTCCCCTTCCTCCTCTTCCTCTTTCCTATTTCTACTCTCGACAGTCTCTGTCTGTGCAGTCCTGTGCGGCTGAATTTCTTTGCCTGTAGTTAGATCTTTGACTGTTCCATTGTTTGACCACATAACTTCCAGTTCAAATTTGAAGTCCACTGTAGCATGTCCTAAGAGTTTCTGAAATGAGAATGGTTTGGATCAGGGTTCGGAAACTTCCGGAAGAAACCTATTTCTTCCGGAAGAATGGAAGAAACTGGAAAAAAGGGGTTTCTTCCAGTTTCTTCCGGAAAAAACTGGAAGAAACTGGAAGAAATTGGAAGAAACTAAAAAAAAAAAAAAAAAAAAACATGTGAAGGTGAATGACGCTACTGTGCCTTCCGTATCGCATAACACAATATACACATCCCATATACACTAGCGCGAATTTCAAATAGCACATGGTGAGACAAAATGCTTTAATACATTTTTATGATTAGTATAATTCCGTTTATCCATGAAACCACTCGATATGTGATCAATAATTATTTTATAGAGTATATTGTATAAGTTATTCCTAGTACAGGTTCTCCTTTAACAAATATCTCTTAGATTCAGTTTCATTTGTCTTCTTCCTCTTCACCCTCCTCTTCCTCTTCCTCCTCCTCTTCTTCATCACCCTCCCCTTCCTCCTCTTCCTCTTTCCTATTTCTACTCTCGACAGTCTCTGTCTGTGCAGTCCTGTGCGGCTGAATTTCTTTGCCTGTAGTTAGATCTTTGACTGTTCCATTGTTTGACCACATAACTTCCAGTTCAAATTTGAAGTCCACTGTAGCATGTCCTAAAAGTTTCTGAAATGAGAATGGTTTGGATACATAAATTAACCTGGTCTGCATGCAGAATTAGAGTCACAACAATTTTCTTCTTTTTCAAAATTGTTGAAAATGATTAATTTCCATTATACACATTATGGGTCAACCTGAAATGACTTTTGTCCTTCCGATCCGATCACCGCTATTACATTTTTTAATATCGGCCGATACCATCCGATCCGATATTTTGAGCATTTATATTGTAATAAAAAATACAAATCAAAATACATTTAAAAAATGGCTTTCCTTACCGATATTTTAGAGAAACCATAACGTCCAGCACAGCAGTAGTCTCTTTTATGTTGAAATTGATGTTTTGGTTTTTCTTTTTACTTCCAACTTATAAATTAGTATTTTTTTTTATAAATGCAACAAGTAAATATCCAATTGCATACATACCTCAAATCAGAATGTCCAAAGAAACATGTGGAAAATTTATGTTTGTTCAAATAACCCCCATACAGCTAAAAAAAAGCGAAAAGCTAAATAGCTGTTAAAAAAATACAGGTACCATATACCTCTTGTAGTTTTTGATAATTTCTTTGAATCAACCCCATAATTTCCCTGGGTTAATGCAGATGGTAACTCTAGGGTTTGTCCAAGGAATTATAAACTACAAAGGTATAAGGTAACTGTAATTTTTAACATTAAAATATTGGCATAAAAAATTCAACATCAATTTCAGCATAAAAGGACTGCTGCGACGTTTTGGGTTTTCTCTCAAATATCGGTAAGGGAAATCCTCTTTTTGTGTGCCGACAGGTTTTTTACCGATATGGGTAATATCGCGCCGATAGTATTATCGTTTGAAAACCTAACACAAATCAAACAGTTCAAAATGATCCAACCACGCCTAAACCTTGGCCATATTCTTATGAATAGCTAAATGGCTACCACTGAGAAGTCACGGATTACCTATCCACTGGACATATACTCCGCGTTTTTTTGCCACATAGGCGGACACATGTAGCTTACACACAGCAGCTGTGTCCATCTTCGTGAAGCAGCTACATGGTTAAACAATACACACCCGCCTCTCAGTGCATTGGGTATTCTCATAGCTAATGTTACTTTTTTTAAGATTTTTTGCATAGATTTTAATTTTTTATTAAGATGACAATATGGGAGGTTTTGATGATGCCGTCCCGATTTTGAATTTCACATGACTATTTGCCCTCAAATTTATTAAAAAAGGCTAAACAGAAAGTATAGCGCCCTCATTTTTGTCTACTATTACGATTGGGGACTATTCCGAAGGTAGACACGAAGGTAGTGGCCTGCCTACTCTGGGACTTGTCCACAGCATGTCTACCTTTCTCCACCTAGTAGGCCAACTACAGAGTAGCCATGACGTGTAAGGTTACTGCAGAGTGACCCCCCATCACTGTATTAAACCTAATAACCATGTACTATTTAAATGCCCTATCTTGGCAGCTACTGCCAATGCACCTAGCCCAGTGTGTCTGTGCAGTAGCTTCCCCGCAGCGCATAGACAACCAGTTTAGCCACTGTATAGGCCCACACAAATAAAGAATCCGGCCGTGTCTCTTAGGTTAGTAGGTTTTAAATATCTTCCAAAATCATCGACCGTACTGTAAACTTTTTGTGCTAACGTGTGACTAAACCCTACTTGCCCCCAAGGGAAAGTGTTTAACTCAATCTTTTTTCAAATTGTGGAAAAAGATAAAAGGCTGGTATTCTGAAAGAGAGACTAACCTTTAACCTGGGTTTAAAACCCAAAAACGTTTAAAAGTGAAATGTTAAAAGTAGATCCTTCCCAGCCTAATGGCGCATAGGTGGCACCTATCTCTGTTTCCATAACCCTAGGCCACACGTCTGCCAATACTTGGGAAAGCCAAACAGCTAGTGGTCCCCTGCCAGCTACATGTAGCTGTCGGCTCAACAAATCGCCTCCTGTCCCTTTAAATCGATCCTATCACACTCTACAACCCTCGCTGACCCAATAACTTCTTCCCCAAATCCAAGAAAGGTTTAACTTACAAGTATTCTTGAACTGCTCTGGTCGGAGTGTTTCCCCCTCCTTGCATACCTCTAGTCCCTCTTAATAACGTTATAAAACACCTGTAATTAACAAATGCCTTAAAATGTTCTTTACTTATGCCTATTTAGCTTGGTAAATCATTCAGTGTTTCAGGACACAGACACTGTTTTCCAATGATGTGCAAAGTAATTCTACATAGGTTGCCCTACGCTACGCCACTACCTGAAGAGTAAGTACAGAGTCCTTATGATCTGCTGACAATATACAAAGAAACAATGGTCAATATTCCAATATAATGTCTCTGTTCCCATTGTTTTGGATTTGACAAGAACATTCTTTTTATTGATAAGAACATGTTGATATATTTGTTTCCTGTACACTTTTAAAATTATAATTAAAATATAATAAACTAATAAAAAAGTGTTTTTCCAATGATGATGAATGATGAGTCGGATAGTTAAAAAAACAAAATGTATGTTTATTGAACCTCGATTTTTCGTAGCTTCACCTCGGTATATAAATGTTAAAACCACACTTTTTTCCCACAGCATAAACTCCTAGAATTGTGTGTTGAAAGATTACGAAAACATCATATACTTTGATAGATTATCCCAAAATTTGGAATTAACGGACACACTACTAAAATCCCCCCAAGGGAGATCTTTATTTCAACCACATCACGCCAGCGCTAGCGTCTTAAAAGTCTGACTCAGAGATTTCGAAATATTATTTTTTTGTGTAATATGAAAAACCCTAGAACTAAGATAGTAACCTACAATGCACAATTCTGAAATTAGAGATGAATCGATTTTCCGTTTTGAATCAGTAAACATTTGGTTAGTATTACGTCCCATAGATACTGTTGTATAACAAAATTTCCGGATCCGGAAGTTTTTATAAACCAAGTCTGATTGTTCTATATGAAGTAATTCGATTTAAGCTTATCAATTTCACACAGTGATTAAGTAAATATGGACAAGCATTATGGACATGCAAAAACCGATTTTTTTGGAAATTGAGGGCGCCCTCCTCAGGAAATCTTCTGAGTCGGCCTTTAAAGCAAGTATTGTCTTTATCAAGCAAACATGTGCATAGGGCCTTTTGTCATCAATTTTGGACGGTGATACCATGATATTGTTGTATGGCGCGCTGAAAGGACACTTGGTGGTACAAATTGGAAATAAGCGCAACAGATTTATGCAATGGAACAAGCCATATTTCCCACCCAAACTTTGATCACTTGGGACATGACTTCCTTAGACCAGCAGCCTTTAAGCTTAGCATACACACATGGGAGTCCAGTTGGACTATACGGTGAGTAATTTCTTCAACCATCCGACCAGGTTGTGTTGTCTGGGTGATGACGCAGACGTCGAAAAAATTCCCAATTTTGGATGGTGATAATGAGAATTAATTGCAATATGGAGTTGACCAGGGAAAACATGACATGACAGAAGCCTTCAACACGGATCGCAACCTGTCCGTGAACCAAGAGAACTTAGAAAATTAGTAGAAACAGTACCAGGTTATGAAACAGTTGAAAACATGTTCCCAAACACAAGTCCGGACACAAGCAATGGCAAGCACAATATATAATGCCATATCACCTGACCCTCAGTGATCAAAGAACAACATAAAAAAGGCAGAAGAATTTCGACTGCAAAATGTGGTTAATCCTCGTGGCCAATATCCACCCTCCAATATCAAAGAATTCCAACACAATATGGTGGGTGCAGATTCCTACCGAGGGTAGCTACAACACCTAAATGAACAATCCTGTACTTTGGCCACTAACTGCCGCATGAGCGCAAACAAATGGCAAAGCATTCTCTCTCCCCTTCATCTATGTGATAACGACACGACACAGCTATAACCCTCCTTGAACTATATGAAGAACTCGGGATGATTAGAAACCTAACAAAACTTCATTTGTGGTGTTTGACATAGTATGCTTGTAACCATCAAAGAAGTAGCGAGTAGTCCACAGAAAAAAAACCACAAGTGCACCCGTTTTCTAAATGGGGCGAATTTTTATAGCAGCGATGCCCAATGGCAAGTTTGAGAGCCTCCTAGGCTTCATGCCATACGAAACATGTGATAGACCGTAATATCAACTACCAAGTAAGCACCACAAGATGGTTCCCTATTTGCAGATTACGTAGTACCCGATAGTTTATGCGACGGATAACAAATTTGCGATTGAAGCACTTACAACGCCCCAGAAGAGCAACCACCTTAAGAACCTGAACCAGTGATCATAGAAAGAGGAACCAGAAATAGAAGATATTCAACCATCTAAGAAGACGAAGGAGGGTAGATCTTGGAACGCCAGAAGTAGTTGGTATGTAAAGACAAAGTAAGCACGTGTAATTACAAGGAATAAAACAAAAAGCATGAACATCACACTTCAAAGAAATATAACATTCATAAGACATCTACACTCGTAATAAAAAAAATGAATTATTATGGAAAATAAGATGACATAAGGATTGTACCATAGACTTTACATTATGGTGTTTTTCCGCTAAGGACAGTAAATTGTGTTATGATGGAGATTAAAGCTGATGTACCTGGGACACTGTGGTGGCTATAAGTTAACCTTTCTAAAGAGAAATACAAAGAATTGTTTATAGTGTGACACAGACAAAATGCTTTATGTTATGGCCATTTGCCTCACCACCCAGTTGATCAATTGTACTTCTCTCCCTTTGTCAAAGTCCTTTATAGGATTAAGGGATTAAATCTAAGCCACTACTTCATCAGCCGCCATTTTGAAAAGAATGCTGACCAATTATTAAGGATTTTCCCATAGACATTTACATTATATCGGGTGTTCCGCTAGGACAGTATTGTGTTTATGACTGGAATTAAGCTGAATCGTACCTGGGACAATGGGTGGTTACTAGAAGTTAACTTTAATAAATAATACAAGACCTTATTTGTAGTGTGGCACACATCCCAGTGGATCAGCTGCATTAGAGTTTGAATGAGGAATAGCCAGTGAAATTTTCCACCAAAATTGTTTTTCTTGGACAATGTGACAAAGTCATCTTCGGATTAAGTTTCAGCTGGTAATTCTCCCAATGCCAAATGTAATTCCTATTCAAATTCAATTCTTGACATGTTGTAATTTTTTTCCTGGCCAGTTATCTTAAGAGTAAGATATTTACCAGCCCTCAACTACAGGGTTGTCCACAACAAAATGGTGCACGGCAAAAGTGCCCTCGTTAGAGGTGAAAACAATAAAATGGTGACGTCATATTTACAATCATAATCACAAATGGAGTCTGGCTTTAGATACCGTTTACAGCATCCGATTTGGTTGTTGCAATTCAAAGATCTGGCTGATAGTCCCAATAGGGTGGGAATCCCAATTGTGCCACCTATTTCACAGAATGGGATACAACACCATGTTATAGGTTGATAGTACTTATTGATTTAGATTTTACATCAGAACCTGCAATGTACATCGAAGATTTCCGTTTATCATTTACATAGTCATGTGCAATTTCAATGTTTTCAAAAAAAACTAAAATCAGAATAAAATATTTCATTTTTTTCAGAACAGAAGTTTTCATTTTCCAGAACTCTTAAAGACCTTTGTTATTTATAGGCCAGATTGCAATTTATATTGTTTGATAGGGGGGTAGGAGTCAGGAGTTCAAAGGAACTGTTTTTTTGCCGTATCCTTCTTAATTGTTTTGGTTTCCAAATACATAGAAAAAGTGTACATAGTTGAGAAGGAATTACTCAGGAAATCCAAAATATGACCAGATTTTTCCCCCTTTCCCCAAAAATACGTACTTTTTTGAGAATCATAAAAATAGGAGATTTTTTCACTCATTTTTTGTTTGGTTCCCCCTATAAAAACATATAGAAATGTGTTATAAAAATGTGCCTTTTCGTTTTTTTTGTATTCCAGATCAAGAGTTCTACTAGGGTCAGTATTTTCCCCTTTTTTTCAAATTCTGCACTATTTATCCAAATTATTTTCCAAAAAAAGCCAAACCCCGCGTGTTTCAATTTGGAACAACGCCAATATTGTTCACGGTTGACATAAATCACGATTTTTTCCAAAAATTAAAAACAAAAAATACCTGAAACCCTAGTTTGATATGTCTCTAACAGATGCGTTTATTTCTTACCTGTTGCTGAATATGGATTTCGAGAAACTGGGAACGAAAATCAACGAAAAAAATTAATCGCCGCAAGTGAACAGAGAGAAAATCGCCATTTTGTCCAAATATTGTTCCGTTTCACTACAAAAATAGAAGCCTATTCCAACCACAACGTTTCACATCTCTTATCCTTCACACTGCTTCTGCACCATGTCAAATTGCTTCATCTGGATACTTTAGGATCAAAATCAAATTCAACAATTTAGTAGGCTCAAATCGTGAAATTTTAAATCCCCTTCTGTTGCAAAACCAACTCACGTGGGCAACCATTTTACAATTGCATACAAGTTACCATGTGTGCGTCATATCGAATCGATGGATCAAGGCGTTTCTGATGCGCTTATTACATCGCGCGCGTCGAATAGCACGGGCGAGTATTGCGTAATACTCGAAATTACCCCCCTTTTGCGTTCAAGCCCTTGTGATTGTTCTTGGTCAAAAATGTTAACATAGTATAATAAAATGAACCAAATATGAGGAAAAAAGAAATATATATAGATCTGTTAAAATATATGGAAAGACAACATGTAATATTTAATAATAAAAAAAGACTAATTAAAAAAACACACAAAAAAACTAAAAACTTTCCAATTACTAAGTTCCTGACTTCATAGCCCACCCGTAATGTCTCTGTTGTTTTCAGCTGAGTTGGTGCTTATTTTTTAATGTATCTTTACTTATTCAATTAATGCCTTTCTTAAATATTTACAAACAGAAAAGAAACCTTGATTTGAAGCAACAAGAAAAAAAGATCAAGCATATAACTGTGTGGATGATGAATATCTTCGAATCAATAAAGTGTTTATCAACATGCAGAGCTATGTCATGATTCAATTGTGTTAGTTACCACCGCCATTCTGTGAGTGGCCCATTGGTATTTCACACCCCTCTTGGAATATTTTTGTCATATCTCTGGATTGCACATAACCCAATCGGATGCTGTAAACAGTATCAAACAAGACTCCATTTATGACACATAACACACACCCATACCCACGCACAACGGGATTTGCAAAGTGGGTCCCCTCCTGCCAGCTATGCTGGCTGCGGCCGCCAAAAAAACAAATCTCCGTGGAGAGGAAGGGTAGCCTGTTGAGGTTAATAGTATACAATACACATGTTTAAGAGGGAATAAGGCACACTTATTTTCCCCGAGGTACTGGCTAGGGCCTATCACCCCCCCCCGAACACCCGAAGGGGAGGGGTAATAGGCCCTAGCCAGTACCAAGGGAAATAGTGTTCCCTGTTTCCCGTATAAACATACGTTAAGTAATTTGTTTTAATTTACACCCACTGTAACTCTGGGTACGAGGGTTTAGGGAAACGTTCAATCTATTTCCCCTAGGAAATAGCTCGCGTAATAGGAATCAAGCCAATGAAAATAACATGATTATGTTTCATGAATATTCATGAGGTGTAATACTATACATACTACATGTTACCAAGGGAAATAGGCATCATATTTTGTCACGAGGTACTGGCTAGGGCCTATCCCCCCAAATGCGTAGGGTGAGGGGTGATAGGCCGTAGCCAGTACCAAGGGAAGATAGTGTGTGCCTATTTTCCAATATACATGTAGTATTGTTTTTATACACTCACTGTGACTTGGGGACGAGGTTGTTAGGGAAATTAATCTATTTTCCTTTCCCTATTGAATAGCACGTGTATAGGAATCAGCCAATGAAATAGCATGCTTTTTGTTCATGAATATTCACGAGGTGGTAATAAAATGGCAATGTTTTCAAAAAGAATACACCCACAAGGAAGTTGTGGATTATTAAATTCTTCTGGTTTTTGTAAGTGTCCGAAACTTGTTCGCAAAGCTGAATTTGTCCCATTGTTACAAAAACAAGTATTACTCGACATCCATGACTTGCACATAATAAAGACCGTTCATGTAAAGAAGAGATTCATGGCTTTGGTGGCACTGTTATTTTGGTGTAATTTGGATACAATCACCACCATTAATTGGAAACCAGTTTTGTTGCAGCCTTTTATGTGCCCCAGGGTCACAAAATGGCCCACACCACCGAGTCATTAAATTTGTTTTTGACTTGGGAAGGGATTAAATATTACAGAAATTATGAAACAGGTTTTGCAGACATACAGAATCTTTTACTAAAAAGAATGTTAACACAATATTTGCCATTTGTTAAAGGGGCATTTGTGATCCATCAAACCTTCGTCCCCCCCCCCCCAACTTAACCTAAAAAACAAATAAAGAGATATTTTTTTTAATTCATCTGAACCGTTAGCCTTAGTATTCAAATGTCTACCAAATTTGGTCGTATCGGTATAAATTTTGAAATTTGTATTTTCCTGGCCGTTTACGACAGAAAAATTTACAGCATAAAGTGGCCTATGGGACCGTGGGAAACCACTCATTTTGCCACACAAAACCCGCAAGATCGGGATCAACTACTCAAATTTGGAAAGCCTTTCTCAACGATACTAAGTGAACCATGAATAAAACGAAGGTTCGGAATCACAAAATGCTGCCCTTTAAATTCAAATTAGAAATAAAAGATGCAGATGCACAGAATTCAACCTTTTTTAAAACTAATAACGGTAAAGTATGATGGTTATTAATTTTTGGTGAAAACAATGCAGGACATCAACTTTTTTTTATGGGGGGGGGGAATTAATCATATGGACCATCCCCCCTCTCAAAATATTGGGGGGATATAAGATTTAATGCATATGCAACACCAATCTTAACCGTTCACCACTATATTCAAATAAGTATAGCTGGTTGGCCACCAGCCTATCTTGGTTAATTTTACATTTTTGCCCCTTTCATCTTGACCTCACATGACCTTGACATGTGAGCCTTGACGTCATCAATGTATGAAGACATGTGAGGAGATTCCAGAAAGAAGAAGCGCCCCATTTTTTTTGAAACCCTGGGGTTTTTGCATATTTGGAATGCTTTCTAATGTATTAGATCCAACCTGAATGAATAAGGAGCCGAATACGGCCGTCTTGTAGTTAATAATATGATTTAAGTACTTTCTGTCTTGCCGACAAAGTCAAGCAGGTGTTCTATTGGGGACAATAGATAGTCCAGGGCAAGTTCAAAAACAAGGTTGCTGTTTTCCTTTTGTACTTGTTTGTTCCAATAGACCTTCGGAACTTTCTTTGGTAGGTGGTCTACAATCGATCTTGTGCATTTGAGAGAAATTTGTATCCTAAAAAACAATCCCTCAGTCAATTAAGTGGTTTTAAATCCCCACTAACGTCACTCTAGTAAGCACATACATATACACACACGCACAACAGATGCTAAGTTGTCCATGGATGATAGGCTAATCTCATAATAACCCAAGGGTATCGTCTACCTTTCTGTAATGATGTTGGCATTCCCACTGCCTAGTTGCGGTTCCATGTTGTGGGGGACTGTTGCAACTGTCCTTATCAAGAGTCACTGAAAGTGTGGGATTTTGTTCCCTGACCTGGCCAAATTTTCTGGTTCGGATATTTTTAAACAACGCAACAAAAGCACAATTGAATATGAGCTCATTTTCCAATTAACACAGAGACATTGACAAGTTGCATTTTGTGATTCAGCACCTTTATTCATTGATCACTGGATATGCTTGAGAAAAGTTATCCACAAAAATTTGAGTTGATCCCAATCGTGCGGTTTTGTGTTATGAGCAATGCCTCGTTGCCACGGTCCATAGGCTACTGTGCTGTTAATTTCCGTTTACGGACCAGAAAATACAAATTGCGCATTTCTCAAGATGCGACCGAACGTTGCGCGTGAGATGGGGGCAAACGGGGATTACTAAGGCTATAGGTTCAGAGTGATATAAAAATCTCAAATCTTTTAGGTAAGTCGGGGGCCGAGGCTGGGGGATCACGAAATGCCCCTTTAAAAAACTAGAACATTCTTGATCTAGTTTAAGGCAGAGACTGGGGAAGATCCTGTATCATGCCGTTCCTAATATAATACACTCAGTTCAGGAGGACAGGTAATACGCGAATATCCCAAAACGGCATATGAAACAATGAAATACAGTATCATTCTACTTAGAGAATAAAGATATTGTCAAGTCATATCATTACAGGTGACAGCTTATTTTAAATAGAACAATGAGGCACAGCCGAGTTGTTTACGCTAAAATAGTGCTGTCGCCCGGTATGACACAATAGATACAGGCAGAGGCTAAAAACAATACCTTTATGCTTCATCCTTTAACACTTTATTCAAAAAAATACATCGGTCCTCGGACCGCGTGTGTCGCCTGCATCGCGGTTAGTGAATGATAAGCCTTACATGACCTTTGAACTTGAGATGTGCCTTGACCTCATAACAAATGAGGGATCCCATGTTGCACCTATGATTCAGTATTGGTTCCAAGTTGAATGCAACTTTTCAAATGAGGTCAATTTTACACATTTTAAGCTATTTTACAAACTTGACCTCACCATGACCTTTGACCTTGGTAAGCGACCTTTGACTCTCAGCAAAAGAGGGATCCCAGGTTTGAACCATGATTCAAGTTTGGTTCCAATTGAACTGCAAACTTTTCAAATGACGGTCAATTCTACATTTCAGCCTATTTGACAACTGGACCTCAAGACCGTTGACCTTGGTATGTGACCGTTTGAACTTGGTATGTGGACCTTGGACCTCATCAGCAAATGAGGGATCCATGTTGCACCTATGATCTAAGTTTGGTTCCAATGAAACTTCACATTCAAATGAGTCAATTTTACATTTTCAGCCTTTATACAAACTTGACCTCACATGACTTTACCTTGGCATGTGAACTTTGGCCTCATCAAAAAGTGGGGATGCCATGTTTTGCACCTGTGACACAAGTTTGGTTTAACTCCAACAAAGTATAGGATATTACAGCAAATGTTAACCCTTTTCACAACATACATCAACAACAACAACAGACATCAAACAGACATCACAACAACTACAACAACAGTGACAAAGTGATCCCTATGTGTCCCCCCCTTCCTGCCCTAGGGCAGGCGACACAATAAAAATAACATATTAACCCTAACAGGGGGGGGGGGGGGGACGGCCGAGAGTCCATGAAGAGCCAGCAAAAACTGGTCCGGTCGGAAAATGTTTGTCGTTGCATCTCGGCCGTCAACAACTTATTTTGGTGTCGCGCAATGACTCTCATTGGCCCTCATTGCATCTGGGCCGTCTTACCGGAAAAATGACGTGATTTTTCCTCGTTGCATTTGGGCCGTCTTTACGGAAAGTGACGCGATGCTTTCCTCGTTGCTTTGGCCGTCTTTACTGAATGAACGCGATGTTCCTCGTTGCATTTGGGCCGGCATTCCGGGACATGATGCGATGCTTTTCACTGCATTTCGGACGGTTTTGCCCGCAGAAGGCGCAATGCTGTTCATCGCGGTGACACTGTGTACAAATGCCCATAGACAATTTCCGATTTCGATGGTGATATCGCAACATTTTCGATAAGCTATTTTTTTTAATGTGGCATAAACGTATTCATGACGTACCGAGCATGACGTAGCATATGCGCCACGCCGACTTATGATGTAGCGTAATAGGGCCACTCACGACTGGCGAACTATAAGCTACAAATTTCATGCAGACATTGTGCAGTAGCATCCATTTTTATTATTTATTTGATTATTATTATCCCTGTTTTTATGCATTCGCACGCGATGTTTCTCGTTGCATCTGAGGACTTCTTTCCAGCAATGGCGCGATGTTTTTCTCGTTGCATCTGGGCCGTCTTCCGGGAAATGACGCGTTTTTTTCGTTGCATTTGGGCCGTCTCCGGGAACATGATGCATGTTTTTCGTTGCATCTTGGCCGTTTATTGACTTTACGCTACTTATTCTGTGCCGGGAAAACGCCGAGATGCAATGAAACGCAAACTTTGGCTCTCGTTTTGCATCTGGGCCTTAAAATAAAAATAGATTGCCTTTCGTTCCATGTGGGGCCGTCGTCCGGCAAACGACCCGGTCCGGGTTTTTTTTTTAATAAAATTATGATAGCTTTTTATCCACAAACTACCCCGTTTTTTTTTAATCGACATCCGTGTTACCCCAGCACCGCCCCCTATGGTCCCTGAGCAGTGCATTTGGGTATGCGTTGACGCGTACGCGCTGAATAATGTGATATCGTCTGAGATCACCGGCAAGAAACCAATGAATTGGTCGTAAGAATCTCAAGTGTTTAAGAACGAATGATAACAAATACACCAGCTATTAACTAGGAACTGCAACACCAAATAAACCCATAGACTTAAAAATCCTATTCATAATATTGGTCAATCATTAAAAGACACTTGCGCGATCCCCCTGTAATAATGGCGTATGGAACATGACCCTTTTGGACCTTGTTCCATGACCTTAGACATCCATAAGAAGGAACCCAAGTGGCACCTTAACCCCAAGTCTGATAAGATTGGATTTCAAAACAAAAACCTAACCAAAATGAACAAACACACATACACACACCCCTAACAAAACCTAACCAACTGGAACCCACACACATACTACATACATACATGTGCATGTCGCACAAAATCCCTCTGAGCTGTTTTAAGCCAGGGGGATAATGAGGGTCCATGTTGCACTCTAACATATTTTTTGTTTAACCAAAGGAATGAGTATGGCCCAACTAAGGTGGGTGTTCCGATGTATGTGCATTGTTCCTACTTGATGAGAGCCGGGCAACCTGCTACAGCTACCACAAGTATCATGGGAAACCAACTTGCCGTTTTTTATAAATAGAAGCGATAATGTACAGTGCAAGGCCCTAATTCACTACTGCTAATATTGATGTGTTAACCATTAAACGGAGTTTTTTGTTAATACCTTGGGAATGAAATTTCATTCAGCATCCCTTGTTTTCCCCCAACCTATTGCCTGTTTTTTACAGAATGTAAACATCCAAGTTTTCAACTTGTGGAAGTGATTTTCAGTAAGTTCCTGGTTTCAGTAAGGGTTCCTTTTCAATTAAATGTCCATTCTTTTTTCATACTATTATGTCCCTTTAAAGTTGAGGTATACACTTACGGTTTATGTCTTCTTCGTTCTCCGACGCATTTGTGAAAACAACCCCACGTGACCCTTTACCTCTTGCTGCCGGTATAAGCCATCTCTGGTAATCATCCTGGCACTTTTGCCTAGAGCCACTACCATCACCTTGTTTTTTTTGCCAAAGAAAAATCTGTGGAAGAGATTTTTGAATCACATTTGTATGACTTTGGTTGTTACTAAATAACAAGGCAAAATTATGGCCTCCAGTCCACATATTGGTAAGAAATCTGGTTGATGTGTTACCAAGTGTTAGGATATATTCATTGCTGTTTAATAAGCTTTGCAGGGTTCCCACTAAGGTTTTTAAACCTTGAGTCCAATGGACCCCCATATTTCCAATGTTCAGATTTATCTGGTCCATGGGAATTTTTTGTTGGTGAGACAGCCTACCAAATGTTTGTAGTACGACTAACCATGGCTTATTCAGTTTCCAAATACATGGTCGGCAAGAATTTCCCCTGATTTCTACGTGCCCTTGGTGAAACTTTCGAGGTATCACATTTTCCTATTTAATGTTAACAAGTTGGTTTTCTTCTGTCAGACATACTAATAGTAATAGCCATTGCAATCGTGTGTGTGACATTTGGTTTCCCACATTTGCAGGAAATATTATGTCTATAAATTTTGCTTTTGAGGTTTGAAGCTCTTTGCTTTCAGAGGCTTAGAATTATGACGTCCAAGTGGACCTCATATTGGTAACTCATTCTGAATTTATTAAGTCCAAGTTGAAACATTCTGTCTGTCATATGATGCCAAAAATCCTACTAAGCGGGAACCATGATAGGCCAGTCAAATAGAATGGAATGCTGCATTAACCCAACACTAATTGCAACGAATCAACTTCCAAAACAGAATTGTATTGGAATACCTTTGACAAAAACTATCAATCTACTAAAAATCGAAGGAGTGGAACATATTTTTAGGGGGTAAGGGTTTATACAGGGGCAAAATATCGAAAAGTATAAAACGTCAAAAGTATGCCAACGTGTTCGTTATACATTTCCAGGATTAAAAAAAGGTATAGTTTGCCATATCTGCGGTTGTAGTTCATAGTTATGAAGTCAAATAGGTTCAAGGTCATAATGGCGCGTAAATTTCAGATATATACGTTCGTTATAAAAATGTGTCAAATTGTTGGTCTAATGGTACAGAAACCGAAAATATATGGTTGCACCATCTATAATATTTGGTACATTAGGAATGCAAAATGGATGGGGGCTACAGGGTTAGGGGAGGCAAAGAGGGAAGAGAGAGGGAAGGAGATAGGGGAGCCATCAGGGCTTGCCGGAGGGGGTGGGGCTAGAGAGGGGGGTGTAGGAGGGGGGAGGGGGAGAAGAGTGGGGGGGGGGCGTGAGGGGGGGGGGGTGGAGATAGGGTGGACGTTGAGCTTTGGAGCGAGAAGGGACGGCGGGGTGGGGAGTGGAGGGCGGCTGCAGGTCGGGGGAGAGCGAGGTAGTGGTGGTGTAGTGGTAGAGAGCGGGCGGAATCTGTGAGAGGGAGAAAGGAGAACGGAGAGGGCGAGAAAGGGAAGGGGGGAGAGGGGGGGGTGGTTGCTGGAGAAGGGGATTGGAGTGTGAGGGTTGTTTAGAAGTTTTTTTTTTTTTTCTTTTTTTAGGTTTTTATGTTTTAGTTGAAAGTTCAAAAAAAGAATCTATTTAACATACTTATCTAGTTGAACAAACTTAAGTTTACAACCAGTCCGCTCAAAATCGGACATTCTATGAATTTTACCCCAGGATGACCCTTGTGAACTGTTATGAGCCTATGTACTAAAACTAAATCGTAGATAGGGCAAAACTATACCTTTTTTTAACTTTAGGAAGTAGCGCAATAAATTGGTACATCATTTAAATCAATTGAACAATTCTAATTTGTACCCCTGTACAAACGTTTCCCCCTTATTTCCTCATGTTCCACTAGGTTGATTTTGGTTTAGACTTTAATATATTATTTTTGGACTATTCAGAGTATATTAACACCAAAATTGTTTCGGTTGCAATTGGTGCGGTCAAATCATTACACTTATTGACTATGAAGGCAAGACAAAACTGGTTAACCTTGAAAGCCCTGTTAACATTATGCTAAATTTCTCAATATTATTTGTATTGATGGGTTTTTAAGCTTATTATGTATGTTATACTGTGAATTATATATTATATTGTTATAATTTTATATGGTTGATGTATTTTTTTTGTGAACCCCTGGCCTATGGAAAAACAGAGGAATCTTATAACAAAACATCCAATGAATGAGTAACCCAGGCAAAAGTAGAAATTAAAAACAAACAGCTTTGTCTGGGATGAATTTAGCATTTGTGCGGTCACGGGCAGCTACTACACCACACCAACACCATGATTTTTAAAAAGGCATTCTATGGTAAAGGCCCATCTGACTTGGGCCACTCTTTCTGGACACACTACGAAATTCAGAAACATTAAGGAAAACAAACAGTTTTATATGTTAAAGGAGCAACAAGAGAATTCAAGACATCCATATTTCTGTGATATGACAGCGATTTCATATAGATTAGACACTCCATGATTCTACCTTTTATTTGGCTACATGAATACCTTAAAATGAAATCAAAAGGTGATTTGTATATGCTTATATTTCAACTAGAAATATAGGTGGAATTCCTATTTGTCCTATAATTTTTATCCAAAGAAACAGTTATCAGAAACAGGTCTTAATCCTTTCAGATGGTGATTTTGTGATAGGGAGCTTTACACCATTGCAAAAATCAGAATTTTCACTTTTTTGGGACACCTGTAATTTGAAATCTCTCGTTGCACCTTTAAGATTTCCAAAAAGAAGCGAGTCATATGGATCACCTTACGGAAACACCTGTTCAAAAGTGAGCGAGCTGTAAAGTATAGTACATGTGCTCTATACTTTACTGTGGGAGTTGTTTCTATTTTCTAGATTTGGAATTATTTAAAATCCCTGGCTGGTATTCTGAAAGTGAGTCTAACTTTACACCTGGGTTTAAACCAGGGTTAGTCCTACATGAGCGGACTTTTTCCCCCTTTCAAAATACTGTGAAAGTTGAATGTAACGAGCGAGAAAATTCCTTATGGATGGGCCGTTTCTGCCCATCCCTGAGGAATTTTCTCACCTGTTACAGCACATTTTAGAGTATGTTGGAAAGGAAGAAGTTCCACTCATACCCGGTGGTGTCACTCATATTGACAATGTGTACGCATGATCGTTCCCTTTTTCGGGAAAAAAGGGTGTATTTTGAAAGTATGTTCGCGAACATAAATGTTCGCGATTTTTGCAAAAAGGTCCTTTTTGTCAACCATGTACTCGATATTTTTTAAAAAGGGTATATTTTTAGCTATTTTTTTGTGAACACGAAAATGTGAAATCCCCAAAATCTTACCAATTTCTCGCTTAATTTAATCCAGTATTACATTTTTGTCATGTTTTTGCCCACAAAATAT
The DNA here is from genome assembly GCA_023653785.1 of Ophioderma brevispina. Lineage (NCBI taxonomy): Eukaryota > Metazoa > Echinodermata > Ophiuroidea > Amphilepidida > Ophiodermatidae > Ophioderma > Ophioderma brevispina. The sequence continues at coordinate 29,669 of JAMKCH010005349.1, forward strand.
TCGACAACTCCGCTGGAAAGTTCAGGTCGGATCCCGGTTTGTTTACATTTCACGTCATTGCGTAAACAGGGGCTTCCCCAGGTAGAGGACCGCTGACTCCATGGTTCTTTTTATCAAGCGATATCATAATGCAGCCGGTCTGTGGAACCATGACAGGCAGGGTACTCATGAATTCATCATGGCGCTGACCACAAAGGCAAGGGTCACGTTCGTCTCCAGGGCAAGAAATGCAGTGAAAAACTTCATGATAATAAGGAGCTAACTGTTGTGCGCAACGCAAGCAAGGAATTTCACACACTGACACAGGTTATTGGGAAAGATCATTTTAAGATGGGATGAATTCAGTATTCTGCCACATCCATGACATCCTTGATGTGCAGTTTATTCTGTTGAGGCTGCCAAATTCATAGGGTGGTGGCACAATACTAAATTCTTTCCTGTTATTTGTTTTCCTCATATATATTAGGCCTAAAGATGGTATTAAAACAGTTAAAAAGGACAACAGAGTTCATCTTTGAAAAGAAAACATGTTTTTGTGTGTGTTCTTGAAATTTAAAAAAAGGGTGTTTTTGTAAAAGTGTACTTGAAATGCAAAAAAAGGGTTGTTTTTAAAGGTTAATTTGTACCCGTTTTCATGTAAAAAAAGGGGTCAAAATTGCTTAGAATGTACTTGAAACCACGCGAAAAAGGGGGTATTTTTTGACTTGGGGAACGATCATGCGTTACGCCTTTGAATTGGAAGTGACACCACCGGGCACTCATATAGGACTAACCCTGGTTTAAACCTGAATCTAAAGTTAGACTCCCTTTTAGAATACCAGCCTCAATAATCCAAATTTGACCCAATCCCAGAGCATTGCTCATCAATACTTCTGAATGGATCCTTTTTTATTCACTGGATTGCTGACACCAGTAAGCAGTGGCGGCTTTCTGGGGCAAAACTTCCAAATTTTGGCCCAAAATCGCTGACATTTGCCCAAATTTGGTGATTTTTGGCCCAAAATCGCTGGCGCCGCCACTGCCAGTAAGATTTCTTGATGTATACAAGTTTACATTGAAGTGCCACAGCTAACAGTACGCTTCTTGCTTCTTTGAGATTTTGGCCCAAAATTATGCTCCTGGACCCCAATCTGGAATTTGAATGCACATGCTCCCAGAACATATGGCAAAAATGCTCCTGGAGCATATTTGCCATATGCTCCAGGAACATATTTGACTTAAAATATTTTTCCAGATTATTTGTGCTCTAGGAACATTATGCTCCAGAATCATATGGTCCTGCACCATATGCTCTTGGAGCATAATTTTGGGCCAAAATCTCAAAGCAGCTAACAGTATACTCAAGGTTAAAGGTCTTTTAAAACCTTTAACCTTTTATCACCAAATATGGAACTTAAAGAGACATGAGATTTCCAGAAAGTAGCGCCCCCAATTTTTGTGGAACCCCAGGTTTTTGCATATTTTGGAAGCTTACCAATGTATTAGAGCACACCTGAAGTGAATTAGCCGAGTACGCCGTCTTTATGTAATAAGATGATGATTTAGTACTTTCTGTCGTGCACGACAGAAAGTCAAAGCACGGTTTTCTATGGAGATGATGGCGAGAGCAGGCAAGTTCAAAACAAGGTTTGCGGTTTTCTTTTGTACTTGTTTGTTCAATAAACCTTCGAAATGTCCTCGGTAGGTGTTCTACGACCGATCCAGTGAAAATTGAGAGAAATTTGTATCCTCAAAAAATCTCCTCCTGTCACTTTAAAAGCTCCATATTTGGTGAGAGTCCCAACTAATTATCGGTAGGCAGAAAACTAACCAATCAGAATCTTACCTGCTGTGCCTCCACATGTTCCTGACATCTTTAAGTTTACTGTTGCGCATGTTTTCCACAGAGAAGACGAAGAGCCTCGCATAGTTGTCCACGCAGCTTCTTATCTGTTTTTACAATGATAAATGTTCATAGGAAAATATTATGCTATCAAACCAGAACAAATATCATTAACAATCTCTCATGCTGAAATGAAGACAGAACCCCGTTTCTGCGATTGGCAGTAATTTCACACCTTGTCCATTGATTTTCTGGCAGCAAAAGGTTATAGACCTGTGAAGATGTAGTGTCACAGGTCAAAGTCAAGTCAAACCTAGGAGGATTTGAGTATTTTTTTAAAAAAAATGTCCCTAAAGACCACTTTAGGTGACCCCCATACAAATACTTTTCTGGCGAAAGGCTGCTGAATGCAACAACTTTTAAGTCAAATTCAGCTGAATTTTTCTGGTTATGTATTCCTTTAATTTTTAATGAAGACAACTTAAATACAAAATTATATCAAATGCAATGATTGTTGTCATATGCTAGTAAGTTTGATGTTAGACCTTCATATCTGGTGTACGCATCAAGAGCGCCCTCAATGTCAAAAAATAGTTTATTCAGGAGTCATAAGGCACACCCAGTTAGTATCCGCAAGTATCTCATGCATTGTTTAGTTAGAGAAAAAAGGCCACCAAAGATGGCCTTATAGTTTCTTCAAGAGTCATAGGACACACACCTATCTACAAGTTAAATGAAGATCTCTCACTGCTTAGTTACAGAGACAAGACCACCACAGATAGCCTTTCAACTTATGGGCCCACTGAAAACAATCAGTAAGGCCAGGATGTACCGGCTTTATGAGCCTTTAACTCTGCAACTGAGCGGCATTTGATTTTCCCCTTATTGACCCTCCTCTGTAGCACCTAAAACAATCTGTTTGGAGGTCTCATTTATTATGAGAAAAACCAGAATTAAAAAACACAGATATCAACGGCGACACACTTTTAGCAACTGATTTGGATTATTTATACCACTGACTTTATCCTGTGCAAATTTTACAAAATTTCATTGTGGGCAATATGATTTGCCCACAATGATTTTAACACGCCTTTCTATGGGAAAGGGCAATATAGGGGTGCTTATAACATAGAAGAAATCATGACCTTTGTAGACCTATATGGCGATCCGCAATGGAATTTTCTGGGTTTTTTACGAGGTAATAGCCCCTTGCATGCCCCTTACGTATATCAGTTGTCAAATGTGTCGCCATGCTTAAAAATTGCTCTAATAAAGAGACGATTTGCGTGGGATCACACAGCTGTGTAAAATGTACCTGAAATGTGAACAAAATTTGAGAGGGCGGGTTACAAAGCTTGGTGTTTTGGCATGGAATAACCCTTAAAAGGTCCACTAACCGGGAGGATTTCAAGTCATCCACATTTCTGTGATAGGTAATGCTCATAGATTAAAAACACTCCATAATTCCCTACCTTTCATTTGGCTACAGAAATAAAATGAAAAAAGGTGATTTGTATATGCTTATAATTCAAAAGAAAACATAAGCCAGATTTTTAATTTGTCCTATAGGAAATTAGAAATTTCACAGTTTTGTACCAAAACCGGTTTGTTGCTTAATCATTCAGGATGGGATGTTTATAGAAAGCTTTACACTGGTAACCAGGTGCAAAAATCAGTATTTTCACATTTTTCGGGACACCTGCTATTGAAAATTCTCTCATTGCACCTTTAATGACCTTTAGCACTTGTCCAAAAGTCATGCAAACTTGTACAATCACACATATACTCTTATTTAATATCGGAGTGCACTGTGAATGCAATAAATTTGTAAGTGCAATAAATAGCAATAACTGCCTTGTCAGGAAATTATAAGGTAACATGTCATACTAATTATGGTGACGCACCGGAAGGACCATTTTAAGAGCCACTGATTCAAGGAAAAAATGGAAATATTTATTAACAGTGAGAGTTATGCTAATACATATTATGTATATTGCAGTGATTTGTGCCATCACATGGAATTAAACTATCATGTGGCATTAAAGTAATCAAGTGATACCATGAGATAAAAAACAAAATATGACTGCTATATTAGTGCAATGGTAAAAAAAATATATCATCGGTAAAATTTTGCTGTTTATTCACTTGGTTTCGCCTCGAGAAACAGAAAAGTCAAAGTTTGACCTCATATTTTTTATTATCACATCTTGGCATTCAATAGAGAACACAGATGTATCACATGGCAGCTATTGACTGAGCACGATGAGGCAATATAAACTCTGCACTTGGTTGCCTTTTAAGGACGAATTCAGTCATTCTCTACAATTACTAGGACACGGCATGAGCAAAATAAACACCTTACTACCATGTAAAAGACTTCCAAGGGAAAAAATTTATGAGTTCCTCATTTCTTCTGAAATACGTCTTTCAGAAACATGTCGATTAAGTGGTCAACATTAACCTTTTTAGAGCTGAGGTACATAATTATAACCATCTTTTAAGTGAATGACTTGTCACCTTGGTTTGATTAATTCCTCAATAAGCCCAGTCGTTTTTTTCAATCCTGAAATTTAATGACTCGAAAACAAGGAAATTCAACATGGACAAATAGCCTCTTACATACTTACATATAATAGATGCCTATGCATGTTTATTTGAAGATATGCAAAAGTGACATATGCATTGAGCTGAGAAAGTGTTGTTATTTACGTTTATGGTCGATTTGAGGTATACAAAACTGGGATCAGTTGAAAGATGTTATATAAAATCAGAGAGCAGATTTTCCTAACAAGTTGGTGCAACAGATTCAAATGTGTCAAATTATAATGAGCATACGCACTTATCATAGTTTTGGACACCACCATATTGGTTTGCGTTCATATGGAAAGCCCTTAGAAATACATATTTTTGAGTAGTATTTTATGTTTATTGCAAAAAGTGAAAACAACAACAACAACTGATGTCAAACTATCACTCTGACTCATTAACCTTAAGAAAAGTTAACAGCCCTGGGTCATCAGAATTTTTGTGCATTGGGGGGTGAATCTTTTTAGAGGGCTGTTTTCTCCCATCAATTGGTTTTAGCATAATTACTGAAGGGAAATGCAACAACTGATAACATAACGCATGATGCACAGATTTGTTTGTGGGTTGATTGCGCAACAAAAACAACCATGACGCACTGGATGCGAGAGAAAATCGGTCCACAGGTTAGGTATTCAATAATACCATGCAATTTGATTTCCCTTTATATTTCTGTAGATCAATTGCAAATTCTGCCAATCTTAAGCGGCACTGGCACATTTTCACAAAATATGAAATTTTTCAATTTGCTCTCAAATGATAGTCTAGGCAAGGAAGAACAGAAGATATATTTTACACATAAAAATAACACACCCCAAACACAGATAGGGACATTGATATGAGGATAAAGACATCCAGGTAATGTGTAGGCCACTTTTAATTTCATAAACTTTAAATCAAACAAATGTGTATATGTGCGTTTTTTATTTGCATTGTCAAGTCAAAAACGGGATTTGCATACGGAGTCCTGTCCCGGTCTCGGCTTTGGGTGGTTTTTGGTCTGTTTTCTGGGGGGGGTAAGTGGGCCTGATTCAATTGCCCCAGTCCCAGCCATTTCAGTAATGTCGCCCTTGAGTGGTAGTATATGAGGCGGGATGGTGGAGTGTGACATCAACCATAACGGGCCCCACTTTGTATGGCTTGCACCAATCATGTCGTGGGTTGCAGCAAGCTTCGGGTTACTGAGGAGCGGGC
>JAMKCH010005350.1:0-32610 GCA_023653785.1 Ophioderma brevispina
CATTTTACATAATTGTGTTCAAATATTTACATAATTTATATGTAAAAGATTACATAATTGAGTTCAAATATTTACATAAATAACAAGTGGAAGATTACATAATTCTGACAAGAATTATTACATAAATTATGGTGTTTTAAGTTTTACATAATGTAAATGTTTACACAACTGATAATACATATATTTTATGTGCACTTTTACATAATTAATGTGTACATTTTTACATTTCCAAGTTTTACATAATTGTTACATAAAAATTATGGTGTTCTGTTTTTACATAGTAAACATGCGAATTTTTACACAGGCTGTGTAATTATTTCTCTGTGTGATAAAAAATCTCGTATTTGCTCCGATACAAAATTAGAAATTTCTCACAATTTTTGTATCAAAGAAGTAATTCTCTTCTTAATCTTTTCAGATGTGGATATTTTTTATGGAAAGCTTTACATCAGTGCAAAAATTAGATTTTTTTTAGGGACACGTACACCTGATATATGAAATCTCTCGTTGCACTTTTAAATTTCACGGGTTGGCAACATGTCCAGTCCGACACTGACATGATATTAAACATAACTCTAACCTAAATAATTATAAATCCGTAATACGATCCATATAGTGACCTAATTGGTATTTCAATATCGAGTAAGCCGGGGGGGGGGGGTTCTTGGATTTCGGTTGGGTACCCATGCTCATTGCAAGGGTTCTGAAAGTGATCTACCCAGGCTAAATAAGTCAAAAATGAATAAAATATTTTTTTTCTTATTTGTATCATATAATAATAATAATAATGTGTATTTTTAACGCGCGACATATCCACGTAAACGTGCTAAAGGTGAGTGCGGCACATCAGAGAAACCATAATACCTGAACAGATTTATGCCAAGAAGCTCGATTTTAGAAGCAGGAGGAAACCGGACCTCATTGGTGAAAGGCGAGTGAAGATACGCTGCACCAACTCGTTCCCCCTCAGTCATCGAACCAATCACAATCACAACTGAATTTGATACCCCTAGCGGGACTAGAACTTGGATAATTGTGAATTTGATACCCTAGCGGTAGTCCGGCATTTGTAGCTAGTGCCTCTTATTTTGGAACGAGCATGGGTACCCGACCAAAATCCCGGAGTAAGTGAAAACCCGAGCTCAGGAGCTTATTTGAGGCCCAAAAAATGGGGTCTCCGGAACTAGATTTTCCAAAAATTTCAGAAAATAAGATGCGATTTCCCTCAATTTCCAGCCACTTGTTCAGGTTTTTTGAAGAAAATTTGGTACAATATGGCTTTGGACATGAAAAGTAGGGTCTCTGGAACTGAAATGGTCTTTAAAATTTGGGTCTCTGGAACTGAAAAAGAGCCTGAAAATGAGGGTCGTATTGGCGGGACATACCCATACTTCATCCCAATGTGAGAACCCCCGGGAGTGAAACTCGCACTAACGTCACTATATCCTTCTTTTACACCAGCAAAACAAAATTCTAAAAAGAAAGGTGTACTCACATACAGGATGCATGCATACGCAGCACTGTAGGTCACAGTCCGTTTGATAGCTCAGTCAATGACTTATTAAGTGTTATTAAAACTTTTCCTTCCATATTCTGTGGTAACGGGCTGCGAGGGCGTAACAAATCGTTTGTACCACGTGCCAATATAGTCACCATTAATTAGTGATCTATACTCACTCATTGAATCAGCATGAGCGCGATCAGTGACTTGTGTCACCAACGATCGTGGTCTATGATGTCGGAGATGTCAATAACGAAAGCTATGACTATGAGCACTGATGATCACATTATCAAGCAGTAACACTAATCACCCGCACTTTCAAAATGTAATTATAGTAAATATAATTTTACAGAAAATTATTCTATTACCTCTACTACCAATTATTAAAATTGCAGTATTCTGATCGGTGAGTTTACTGCCCATCATTCTGCGATATTGGGTCCCGAATACATTTTCATATTAAATCAAGCGCTTTTAGGTAATCGAGTAGAAATAAAGGATTTGCAGTTAATCTATGAGCTCAAAAATATCCTCGGCCGAAACACTTTAAAAATTAATTAGTTTTTCCGACCTCGGACACATTTATTCGTCCACCCTTTATTTCTTAAATATTTCAAATTGTTATGCGACAGATCAAGAAAAACGTTCTTGTAAGGCATCTGACAGCTCGTCACATTCTGTTACGAGCTTTGGCGTTCGCCAATTTGGGTAGACGTTTCATATAGACGTCCCATGGATGCAAATGAGGTAGTGCCATTCATTCCGTCAAGCAGTACTGCACAACATCATACAGCGCATGACGGAATCAATCGTAATACCTCATTTGCATCCATGGGACTTCTATATGAAACGTCTACCCGAATTTGGCAAATATTGGTAATTTAAAACATCTAGCATTCATCGAATTTATATGCATTTGAAATACGTTGTCTAACGATTAAGCATTCCATGATGGTGTGAGGTCGATATGCTGTAGCAGCGTAGCCCTGAAACCAAAACCGAGTCAAAGCTCTCATTGGTTGAAATTTCGCTGATAACGCCTACGATGCTTTGCATTATCATAATAGATGTCTTTATGGTGGCCGCGTAATGCTTGCATTATAAATCCCGTCAATAATTATGGCATAGACATAATACATATGTAAGCCAATTCATTAGCACAGTTTAGACCATTATGAGCGTTGCCAGTGATTATTATGTTGATTTGAATGTTTATAGCGCAATAGGGCACTTGCACGGCAGGTCAATAGGTTATCTTGGCCAGACCTGCCTCCAGAACAACCCAAGCATGCAGAGAATACAAAGGAATCACCTGTAAAAAATAGCTGAAATGTTCAGGTGAACCAGGTGCATGCATTGTATTCTTTGCATCCTTGGATGATCTGGAGGGCAAACAAAAGTCCATTCAATATAATTTACCTTCCGTGCAAGGGCCCTATAGATATCGCGTGCTGGGTAGCTTCCTTCAATTTTTTGTTCCCTGATGCACGGTACCTTGCGATTCGGAAAAGCAATACCAAAATTGGTACAAATGCAGCTACGAGTCCACGACAATCCTCTGCTTCCGTTATTGCAGCCCTATATTAAATAGAACCACACTGAAATTTGTACCATTTTTAAAGTCATTGTTTTGAGATCCCGATTTTATAGCAGATCTTATAGATATAATCATTAATCCTGCTACTAACTCGGTATCCAAACACTTGAACCTAAAAATGTTATAAAGTTCATGGGGTTATATTATAAAATAGGGCTACAATATCTGGAACGCAGGGATTGTCATCGACTCGTAGCTGCATTTTTGTACCCAAAATTAAATATATTTAAAAATACGGGGTCTTTGGATGGTATTTTTTGCAAAATTATAAATTGAAATTAATGACTACCAGTATACAATCACCATTGTGTACTGGTATTTGTCAAGAGATATTGTGTCTTTTTAACACAAATGGCAACAGGTAGTGTAATTATTGACAAGTACTGTAATTATATTGCAAGTTTTTTCTTTAAATAGAACCCGTACAACGCATAATATTCTAAACATATATTTATAAAATAATTATGTTACTAGCATAATCTAGTAGTTTCATCAAAAACGGAATATATTAACCTAAAACCATGAATTAAAAAAACCATCTAGGGGTCGACCATGCGCTATTTAAAAAATTCGCGCTAGTGTGGCGGGGTAACGTGTTATGCTATACGGTCGGCACGTGGTGCGTGCTCCATAGCATGGCCATAGGAGGGGGTGGGAATACACACTTAAGGTTCACGTGTGAAGGTGTATGACGCTACGGTGGGGTGCCGTCCGTATCGCATAACACTATACGAGCCCATATACCTAGCACCGAAGTTTCAGGGGTGAGTGCGTGCGGTCGCGGGGGGTGTCGAGGACAAAATGGTTTAATTCATTTTTCTGGTGAGGATAGGGGGATTCCGTTTTTTGCGGCTCTGTGGAAAAGGCGAGCGGTCGATAAGTTATTCTAGTACGGTTCTCCTTTAAATATACCTTATTCTTTGACAACTTTTGGTAATCTCACAAGAGTTTTTCATAGACCCATATCTTCTTACCATGCAAACGCAGCCTACACATGTAAATATGAGACACTGGGTGTGTCCCACCATCGTGCGCGTCGGGTGAATAAGTGACCAGGTGGAATCTAATTATATTGTAGAACAAGTGAGAGTTTTAAAGGCCTACCATGGCATAAACTGCAAAATATTAATTTATCATAAAAATCAAAGAAAAAAAAAAGTCTTATTTGACAATTACAATTGTCATGCACCTGATTGTCGTATCATTCAAGTAAAACAACCTGAAAATGTTTATAATGTTTTATAGCATTTGCAGTGCATTTCAGTTAGTTTATCATCATATATATTTTCCATGATCTTAACATTTCACTTTCTAAAATTGAGACAAATTTAATGGGCAAATATCCTTAAATTTGTAATTTTTAAAAAAAAAAAAAAAAAAAAAAAAAAACTTCACAAATAAAATGAAGACGAAACTATTAATAGAGGTTATTAAATTAGTCATTTTGTCCATCAAAATGACAAGTTATGAATGCATTAGTTGTCCTTTAGTTTGTCACGTACTTTGTATTAGCCAGGAAGGAACAAAGATGTTTAATGCAAGACCAATGCAAGTGCCACTTACGTTAGTCTTGCATTAACAAGAAAATACTGAATTCACATACGTTCTCCTCTTTTGTAAATAAATCTAGGAGAAATACAAATACAGTTCCTATTCTATTACCTGCTATAATTATGGCCACACCAGCTATAGAAGCCAATAGAAACACAAAAATATTTGTTCTGTCATAGATGAGTCAAAATGCACTTATGTTGGTCTTGCATTTAGCCGACGTAAAATATTAACAATTTGTGTGTTTATACCACTAGTCTTATTTGCAATTTTCAGATCCACATATTTCGAGGTACTACGGGGAGTTCATCATATCATCTAGTTTGTTTTACTGGCATTGGCGGACAATTTGTTTGTCTCTAACCAGTTATTCACTTCTCTGAGTCCTTTATTAAATAAGGTCTACTGCAGTGTCTTCAGCAAATAGTATAAAATCTAACAATGATGAGGCATAGTCATGTCATTCACATAAAGTATGAACAAACCAAAACAGAGGACCCAGGATGGATCCCTGAGGAACACCACATAAATTCTTTTTGTGGATTGATATGAGACATACTGCTTTCGTTAGATAACCTTTAAAACATTCTAGAACTCTCTGAAGCCGTAATTCTCTGAAGTCGTAATATTCCAATTTGTATAGTAATATTGAATGGTATCGAATGTCTTCGATAAATCTAATAATATACCAAGTGTATGTTCATTACCCTCTACTGAACTGCAAACTTTATCTACCGATACAACAATTGCCATACATGACGGAAGCCAAATTGTTTCGTATTAAGTATATTATTTTTAACAATATGAGAGACACATCAGTTGAAAACTAATCTTTCTAATATTATGGAGAAAATAGGTATTAAATTATAAATTTACAAGGATTATTAATTTTTGAGTCCAACTAGTGGAATGTTATAATTGGTATAACATATGTATCAGAAAGTAATTAAGCATTATTATTAAAATGTCCGACATTATTGCCCGTGTCGATTGCAAAAATGATCCAAATACTCATTTAAAATAGAAAACGCTTTTTCTGAATGTATACAACATTCAATTGGCGGATAGCACACGAAACGCGTCGGGATATTACTTATTACATTTATCTCTTTCTCTTAAAAACCTATAGCATACAAGGTTTTAATGCATAAAATACTATAAATATTATTTTAGTTCAGTTTGTTAGCCTTTTCTTTAGTGATGACCTACAGAACTAAGATTTCCAAGAACTGTCAGTAGGTGAATACTCTCTGCGGATGGACAACACTGGGCTTTTTTTCTCGTACTCACCTGACGCTGACATTTGTGCCTTATGATTTTATAGAATGATAGATTTCAATGCATAAATAACTAGATACTATTTGTAGTTCAGGTATTTGGCCTTTAGTGTTGACCCACAGAACCTATGATTTCCAAGAACTGTCAGTACGTGGGTACTCTACCGTGGATGGACGGAACTGTTTAGAATTGGCGCCCAATTGACGTTCATTGCATAATCTGTTCATTTCTAATTTATGTAATAATAAACAATACATTGACGTCGCATAGCTGTGCAGTTCATGCAATAGTGCAAGCTATAAATTGACACAAATAAAGGTTGAAAATTGACAGCCGCCTATTTCTCGTATTATCTCTATTTAGACGGTTTCCAGCAGGCAGGGTGAGTTTACCCAGTGGAATGTATATCAATCAATCAATCAAATTTATTTTCATCCCAACATCAAAATATACAATACGCAAATAGCAACAACACAGCAACAACAATCTCCACAGATGGAGATGAGATGAGTACATTTCTTAATGTAGAACGTAGGGTTGTAGTTCCCAGTGAATAAAAAGGTTAAATGAGATAACAAACTACTGTTATAGTATAATTTTATTTGTGATAAAAATACAATCAAAGATTTTTTTTTCCAAAAACTGAAGTTCATCTCAACTGGACGTTAACTGATTCTTTTTCAGAGATGTTTCAGCTTTCATAAGAATTTTAGTTAGTTGGTGTAATTTGGGGGTCTGGTTCAGGAGTTATGGCCAATTATCTGCAGTGATCTGAGACACTTGAAAAACACGTTGGTCCAGTTTCGGCTATTCCGATATCAGCACAGTTGCCATTGAAAATCAACTTCAAGATATTCTTTATTGAAAATTAAAATAAAAAATCGGTATAAAGTGCTGCTTATTGTAATATAATATAATTTATAACTTTATAATATCACAATTGGCAATATGTAAAATGGAATAGATTTAGTTAAAGGGACAAAATGGCATGAAAAAAATTGAGAAAATGAAAAGGACCCTTACTGAAATTACTTCCACGAGTTTGAAAACAATTTGGATGTTTACATTCTGTAAAAACATGTATTTACTTTCTAGACATCAAAATTGTTTTCCCATAAGTGAAAGTGATCGTAGTGTTGGCTCATTTCAATATTTGAATATTTGAATATTTTTCTTTGCATAAATTAAAGGAGGCAAACATTATAGTGCGGTCAGTGAAAATTATTTATTATGCTCTCTTAATATCATTCTTTTGTTTCACAAAATAGCTTCATTTTGTTGTCTTTGGCGTTATTGTTTTTGTCGTTATAGCCATTTCAGATCTTAAAGACATATCTCAAATACTTGCGCGATGCAGCTCTTCAAGAAATTTTGAAATAACTTAAGGATATTGTCAGATTTTTAATTACCCACGTTAGATCTGTTAATTTGCGTGCAAGCTTCAGTTCTGTCGGTTCTACAGGTTAAATCACACTAACATCTTTAAAAAATACTGAAAATATTATCAATGCCTGTACTCGTGTTAAGGTTAAGTTCTAACAATTCTCTGTACACAAAATCTGGTAGTATGTGAAAAGGCAAGACTATTGTTTATAATAATTCCATAACGCGTCACAACTGGTGTTAAAATTATGTAGGTATTCCACAGATATTAGCAAATAAACCTTAATGCAAACACTATACCAACACGTAGAATCACAATGAATTATTTCGTGATGTAGTGAATAACAATATACAACACGATCTGAGCAACCTAGGACAACCATTGAAAGTATGTTACAAATATACAATCTTGCCTAGATTCTAAACTTTCAAATGTGGCAATAACTTTGCTCCTAGAATCATCATCATCATCGGTCGTCCGTGGACGGAATGGAAGAAGCACTGGCTACATGTTCGAACCAGATATCCCTGTTATGCATGATATACTGGATCTCTTGTAGATCTAGATTGAGATCGCACTTGATGGTGTCAAGTGTACTTAAGGGGACTTCTGCCTCTGCTGATTTCCCACCCTGGAGGCGCCCAGAAAATCAAGTGGGGGGAGATGGGTTGTCAGGTGGTGCGGATGTCAGTGGCCAGCAAAACATAAACGGCGTTGCCTGATATTGGAGGGATATCACTGTATACTTTGGTGTTGAATATGATTTTCCTTCCACTGGATGTCGAGCACTCTCGTAAAAGTTAGTGACCACCCGTTTATACGATTTCCATTTTCTTGCTGACTTGTCCAAGTTTTCTGAGCCATACAACAGATGAGTTCCCGCAGGCTTGAAGAATCTGATTTAGTCTTAGATCTAGCGAGGATTTCCGAGTGTGGAGTTTATTGCAGGCGACATGCTGGTTGCTTTCCTTACATTTGAAGTCATGAAAAGTAATCCGGATATTACGAACCAAGGGATAGTTGAATTCAGCGGGTACATTTCGAGTTCAAATCCTTTGATGGTCTTAACGCAGAGTGAAGATGGAATATTACCAGAAGGGTTTTAGTTTTTTCCCTCAATCAATGTAGACCAACTGCATTGCTGGCTTTCTCAACCACTCTGCTAACAGGAGTTCGGCTTGGTTAATAGATGTGCTAAGCGAGCTAAGTCATCGGCGAAATCAAGATCTTGAGTTCGGATTTCTGGATGTTAGTCTGCCTCCTATGGGGCTTCAACAGAATACCGGTTCATGCTGATATCTGCAAGTGCATGCGCATAACATAATCAAGCAAACTGTGATGAAAATGAATGGGGACAAGGTGTCACCTTGGAGAACACCCGCTGAAATAGTTAATGGTTCAGTCTCTCCATCATGTGATAAGACATGGCTGTAGACTTGTCATAAATCACTTTAATAGCCTTAAAAATGATGGAATCTGGAATACCATATGGCTCGAAGGATGTTAAATATTCGATCTCGGTGTACGGAGTTCATCGGCTTTGGAGAAGTCAATTAACACGGCTGCTGCCTTCAAACTTACTCTTCTCAAGCAAGAATTATGGGAGATGGTGGACCGTTTTTCTATGAATCCATTTGTTCCAACGGAGAAGAGGGTCTACGTGTGTATGTCTATTCTGGTCAACAACATTCCATTGTAGACTTTGCCCGATGAAGGAGAGGCGTAATCCCGCTTAGTTGTTACGTCGGAGAGGTCTCACTTTTTTACGTGATGGGAATGATGGCACTCATGACCACTGTCTTAGGTATTCTCATGATGAATCAGTGCTCTATTGCAGACTTCGAGTAGTTGGGCACTTGAATCCACTGCTTGGAATTCCCAAAGCTCTAGAGGAATGTTATCAAGTCCAATGGCCCCACCTGGTTTGGCTTGATGAAGAGCGGACTCAACTTCATCTGAGGTGATTCATTACTTCAATGGGATGGGTGGTTTCAACGACAGGGATGCTGTTTCAAAGGTCAGTGTCTGGAGACAGTGGTGTCCAACGAAGAGTCTGAAATGTTGAAGCAGGCCTGATATTCTCCATCTGGGGTACCCGATAGCATTGCTGGTTTTTCGTTCTTTCCTTCCAGTAATTCGTTGATGACTCTCCAGGCTTCGCCATGTGTGTTTAGAGGGGTGCCTGTTGAACCTGCCACGCTCTTCTCGTTTAGCAGATTTTCTTATTCTTGAAAAAGTACGCTTCTGGAGTATACCGACGGGGTTCTGTGGTGTCATCACCCTGGTCGATGGATTTTGAGTCTATTCTTCTTGGTTCTTTCACAGATATGACATTGAGAGATTGGGACTTAGGTTCTTCTTTGGTCTTTTGGTAATACTGCGTTCTAACTTATGACATATTTTTTAGATCTATGTCAATTCTCATTGTGGATAGAACGTAGAAATAATCATGATATAGGAACCATGTTCAAAAAACAAAAACAAAGTGCATAGTAAATTGATGTAAGTGAACTAGCTTGTTTATCCGAACGAAAAACAGATGTTTCGCACACGAATGGAAAGAAGTCATTGGACGCGTGACGTTTTAACTACATTAAACAATATAAATGCACCCTAACGGGACAAACAACGCTGATCGAGTGACATTAATTTACTACAGTGAACAAATTAATTATTTTGGTAATTTGTGTTCACTATTATCTTTGACGGATATGGTCGACTTGATTGTCATAACAGTATGTTGTCCATATATAGTCTGGGGATTAATGATCATCGACTTGAGGTGTAGTAGGCCTACTAAAGTCATTTTATAAATTGAAACTCATGATTTTGGATGAGAAATACATGGATTGACTTGTGAACCCAAGTCAACTCAATATCTGCTTAGTCATTTCCTATATGTCCTGATCAACCGGTTCAAATTAACAATACTGACAACATGTCTCATTAATCAGAATATAATCACAATTGGAGTTAACCGGTTGCCTAGTTTTGGGACAGTCTCCGTTTAAGTGTTCAGGTTTGGTCTAACAAATGACCAAATATCAACATTTAAAGAATTCCTGAAAATCATTAAAAAAACCGTAAACTTTAATATTTCAGACCTCGGAACAATGCATGGGTGATTCTTAAAAAATATCCGATTTTTAGTATATTACCTAACGTTAAAACTTAAGTAACGTATAGAAGTAACGTATCTGCCGGGCCTTTTTCTTAAGCGTGCCGTTCATAATAAAAGTCCATGCTTTACCGACTAATTTCTATATCTATCTGTCCATCATACTATGGTGTGGGATTCGACTTTATGTATCGCGAAGTTTAGCAAGAGCGCAGCGGGAAGTAGGTAACGTATCTGTCGCGGTTGAACGTTTAACGTTGCGGGGTTTATTATTACCAGGCCCCCCGGAAATTGTTACTTCAAAACAGATTTTTATGCAAAACATAATAGAACATTGCGCATGTAACTTGAATTATCGGATATTGGAACTTCTTATAGTTCGTATGTTTGGCAATTTTGTATCAATTCGAATTATGGTAACGTTTCTGCGGCTGCAATGTTGGGACATGCTCTCAAGAGAACTAGTACGAAAACTTTAATAATCAATTATTATCGTGTTTGAACTTATAATAGGGCAAATAGAGGTTGATAAA
The DNA here is from genome assembly GCA_023653785.1 of Ophioderma brevispina. Taxonomy (NCBI): domain Eukaryota; kingdom Metazoa; phylum Echinodermata; class Ophiuroidea; order Amphilepidida; family Ophiodermatidae; genus Ophioderma; species Ophioderma brevispina. The sequence continues at coordinate 10,963 of JAMKCH010005350.1, forward strand.
AATGTATTACATTTGATATGCGTCTTGTGTGTAACGAGCAGGGACACATTAAGAATGGCTTTGGGTGGCGTACAATGGCGAAAAACAAGAATTATGGGACATCTCGGCCTTATAGCTTGATACTTTCTTGCCCGTTTACAGTCTAGACCACAATCATTTTATAAAGCATAACTCATAAGTATAATTTATTGCCCCGCGACGGAGCGCGGGCTCTAGATGTGAATAACTTGAAAGGCCATGGGGTTGTTGCGTATTTGAAGCAGAAGAGCCTTGGCATAACATTTTTTCATGACAATGAAAATGATGACAACAAGTGCTTAAATTACTTAATGGTTGTGCTGAACATGAATAAATCTTTTTGCAAACACAAGATAGTTTTTGGTAAAGGTAAATGATGATACAGTGTGAGATTAGATTCTATTTTCAAGTAAAAAACCCATGTTTTATACAAATTATATGGGTATCTGTACAAGGGTTCTATTCCATGTGTGTAGTGGGGTCAAAATATAAGGTCCAAGGTTGGCTGCGAACTGACCAACAGTGCTGGCTTAATACTCAGGTACTAATCAATTGCATATTTAGAGAATTGAAATCTTTGGCAGCCTGAATCAGTTCATGAGGGTCGACTATTGAGGACTACAGTGATCATTAAGCTCATTAACTTTTGAACAAGAATAGTGCAACTTGAATCAACACTTACGATACCACTATTTATAACATAGGCCTATTCAGTTTCGGAAAATCACATACACCTATTATCTCTCAATTTCTTGGCTATTTTTGGATGTTTTGAATAATTCTGCCATTGCGCCGGGCATAAATTGGGCCAGCACCAAAAGTTTTTGTAATAATAAGCATTCCTTCTAAAACGAGCCAAAACAGCTTTAACTGTGTATGAATGTGAGCGACACGAAAAATGGTTTTGAAATACTTACCGGAGAATGGCCCTTTTACTGAGTTGTGAATTAACTCATAAAATGAGTTTCCCACAGAACATTTTCCAATTGGTGCTACCGACATCTCTCTCTTTTTTACAGTGTAACTTCATTTTTTAAGTTCGCTACTTAATCAAACTAGACAACCCGGCATTACCACAAGTTACATATTTTCATAAGTAATTATGCCAAATTATTTTGGAGCCTAGACAAACTTTTGAGGCTAAAATGCTATTAATAACTTATATCTATTGATTGTTCTTTCCTTTTAGACGAGTATTTAAATTGCTCAAAAAATGATAATTTTTGAGTGTGCGTTAATTTTTAAATAATTTACTTCTCCTCTAAGTAGAAATGATGTGGCGAAAATACAACAAAGGATCTCAATCCATTATCCGCGCAGTGGGGACTCGAACCCACAATTTTCCAATTATAGCGCCCCACTTTACTTTTTACCATACCTCCATGGGGCCATGTTTTCGCGTTATCTATCAGACAACCTGACTAACTAATTAGACAGACACAACCTGACTAATTAATATGAACGAAAGTTAAATGTTACGGTCTCATTTGCAGACGCAATTACATGTACTGCATAACAACCGGCAAAAACCACGGTTAAAAATGTGTTAAAACATATACTTCTAACAGTGGAATTTATAAATTTCCCTAGTCATTTGTAAATCTGAGGTTAGTTAGTTGAATTAGAAGTTTAGTCAGGATGGAATTGAACCACCGTTAGTGGATCACAGGAAACACAGAGGTGTTTAACCGTGTTAATATTAAATGCCGGATGTAAAATCTTTCAGCCCCGATTCAACTAACCTTGAAGCAGGGATATTTCCTCTTAAATGTCGATTTACTTTTTGAAATTGTGAAATATAGGTCGAGAAAGTAGGTTAAAAAAGCTTACAAAATAATACAACTAAAAAAAACGAAGAGAAAATCCGTTCAGGTGAAAGATGGAAAGGATAAAAAAGGAGCATGTCTTTCTAGGTTTTGGGTGGCAAAGAACTTTTGTCAGTTTTTGCACAGTTGCATTGCAATTGGGATGTAAACTAACCTGTCAAGGGTAAAGCCGAAAATAGTCTATCAGTTATCGCTTAAAAGAAGAATTTGTAAACTAGAATCATATATTACAACTCGGAGTTCCCGATAATTTAATTAACGGCTGTGGAAACGGCCTTCCCATGCAAAGATCCGGGAAGCGCCATGTACGTGTACCCACGCTCATCTTAGTTGCTTTCATTGGTTCAGGCAAGTCCTTAGTAGAGGTCATTTTCGTGAGGTGACACTGTTGATAATGGAAGCGCCAAAAATGTATATCTCGTCAGTATTTATGAGTGTTGACCCAAAACAAATTGCAAAAGAAACAACATTGTGTGTTAATATACTGTTGAAAAAATTAATATATCAAAAGCTTTACCCAAATCAAACTAGTGGGGGAACAGTAGAAACAAAGTGGGTCAAGTTGTACGAGGCAGTGGCGTAACCAGACCTTGCAAATGGGGGGGGGGGGTTTGGTGATGGGTGACCAGAGGCTTTTTTGAGGGGGCAAATTGGGTCCTTCTCCATGGACACTGTACAAAAGTCAGTTTCATGGGGGGGGCTGAAGGGGGGCAAGAGTCTGTTGGGGAGGGCTTCGCCCCTGCCCACCCCCGTGGTTACGCACTGGTACGAGGGTAAAAACATTAGGACTTGTTCGAAATCGATTGAAAGAGATGTTACAATTTTACCTAAGGTTAAACTAGGACACATAAACCGTTCAAGGTCATAGGGGCAAAATCTGCAGAATGGTCCGATATATTCTAACTGGTGTAAATGTTCATTTGGTACACGTCGAAAGTAAATGTAATAGTCTTTGTTGGATCAGGTCTATAGAATTATAAGAATTACAATCTTACGACTAGTGATTTCCTCCCATAGACCCTGTAGCCCCTCATTTCACATTTTGCCCTTCTAATTTACTTGCAACGACTATCATAGATTGAGGCTGCAACCAACATATGGTGACAATAGGATTCGAACAATTTCACACCATTTTCATAGCGAAACGGAGATGTATGAAATTTTAGCCCATTGTGCCTTGAACCTATTTGACTACAACCTTTAACTACAAAATGCAGATAGGGCAAACTTAAACGTTTTAAGTCCTGTGAAAAGGTGGCCGCTGAGGACATGTTGGTATACCTTTTTCGACGCACGTTTTAACCCTTTCATTTTTGACCACTGTACAAACCTTATCCCTGCAAATTTAAAATAACTTTCAATTATTTAAAAAAAAGTGGTAAATTTTGAATGTCCGTCTTACCACAGTTTTTCTGAATCGAATTCCTGGAGATAGTGATTTCTTTTGCAATTAGTTTTGAGTAAAGACTCATTTGGTCTAAGTTGATCTGGGCCTATAGATCCGCGGAAACGACGAAACGTTCAAATGGAAGATGGGAGCCATGTCCATCACTGTTGGCTTCTTTAGGAAACAAGGAAGAGGTCACATTATAACAACTTCTTCTTCATCACAACCGATGACATTTATGCGGTTGTCATGCGAAAGTGAATTGCGTATCGAGAACATGATGCGCAACCACGTGATAACTATATGCATTCAAATTACATTACAACCCTTATAATCAGAACCATGTTACAATTCATTACTGTAGGATTGCACAATCTTGGTTCAATTTATTCACCACTTTAATCAGAAAAATAAAGAGATAAATTACTGGTAATTCATGGTGGTGTGTCCAAAATCTACAAGATATCGTTCTGTAATGTTTCTTTTTAATCCTGCATTAGTTAGAGAACATGACAATCAAATCGAATCTTTTTTCACACTCTAGGGAATAACACGGGGTAATAACATTCGTTCGAAAAAACACCAAACTTTGGCATCAAGGGCGTCAGTGATAGTCAAGAAACACTGTGTAACCACTACAATTATAATCCATGGTTTAAAAATTGTGTTTTCTGCATGCTTGCAATACTTTTGGTCAGTTGGTTTTATGTATGGTAAATTGAGGCCAACTTTTTCAGCATTCTCTTTCAATTCAACAATGATTTCTCTATGTCAATTCCTGGATTAATAATCCTCGATTCCCTGCGCGAGCAATGATCGTGTGGACTTTAGACCATTTTAGTTTGATAGGAACAGCCTCGTAAAGTGACAGTAATTTAAAACCCGGTTGTGTTTGAACATTAAAATCCCCATGTTGACCATTTATCTGCTTATGTCAGTTAATACCCAATGAGCCGTCATGCTGTATGTCAAATGGTTTGAAGTATTTTAATTATTAAAAAGTTTTCTGTAAATTTTGATATCGTCATTCTAAATGATACAACTGTTTCGAAAAAAACTCCATTGTTGTAATTCAAAGAGCACGTCCATAGTAGTCGTGGTACATCAACGGTAAGATTAAGATTATGAAAAAAATCAATCACTTATTATTCCATGTCATGCATCGGCCCAGTATGGTGTCTATTGATGAATAGCCTTTTCCAGAAGGTGATGTGTTTTACGGATGTAATTCAAGCAATCCGCTTTGAAACTGATATTTGCGTGTACATTTAACGTATATTTTTTGAGAAAAGAGTTCTCCGCTTTCGCAACGATTATAAAGTATGTTGAAAATGCGGGTAAATCGATGACCATTAGGCATTCGCAATTAAGCTTTCATTCTAGTTATCTTAAATACACATGGCCTGTTTATGATGTGGCATCAGTCAATATAAACGTGTCTTACATTTGCTAGTCAAATATTACACATCGTGGAACACAGTGTTAAACAATGTCAGGGTTGAAACAAGATGGTTTAATAGAAAGAGCCAAACTTAATCCATCATCTTTTTCAATTAAGGTACGTACATCACAATATTGAATAGTCGTTAGACTACATATTAAATGTATAATTTGGACATTAAGTGGTGATTTCTGGGAATTTTGCAAAGAGTAAACAGTGTAATAGCACTGATAGAGGTGATAGACAATCGAATACCTTCATTAATCGTGTTGTTAATCCATTGTGTTTTTTTTTTTTTTAATGAGTTGTCGCGCAAGTCGGTGTTTGGTTTCAAGCAGCATACTATGGGCCGCTCCACGTATTCAAAATCATGGCGGTTTTCCGCGCATGCGAGTTCACGCGTGGAATCGAGTTTGCCTCGCACCATATGTCGAGTGTGCAGCGTTTGTATATGTCGAGTTTCCAGCGCTATCTGTCCAGTTGCCCTCTATACATCGAGTGTGCTCTCATATGGTGAGTTGACATATATCATTTGTCCCAGTTTTGACGCTAACGTATCAATAATGGCGGTTTTCCCGCGCATGTCGAGTTCATGCGCTGTGTATCGAGTTTTCCTCGACTAATATGTCGAGTGTGAAGCGTTATATGTCGAGTTTACAGCGCTATATGTCCAGTTTTGCCCTCTATACATCGAGTTTTGCTCTCTATATGGTTGAGTTTGACATAAATCTGTCCAGTTTCAAATCTCGACATGATGTTTATCAACATGAGGAAAACTCGACCATGATTTTTTGGTGTATGTGTAAAAAATTCATGTCGAGTTTGCTCTGTTGAGAAAAAACATCATGTCGAGTTTTGCGCATGTTGAGAAAAAAATCATGTCGAGTTGCTCATGTTGAGAAAAAAATAATGTCAATTTGCACAGGTTGACAAAAACTAATGTCCCAGTTTTTTAAACTCGGCAGATGTATTCTGGACATGATTTAGAAACTCGGCAATAGAGTTCAAACTGGATAGGAAGCGATGTAAAACTCGACATATAGCGGGTGTAAACTCGTATACAGCGCCTGAAAAACTCGCCATGATTGATTACGTGGAGCGTGCCATAAGCTATATATGATGTTTCATCTGTGCAATGCCGCTCCCCCATGGTGGCAATTAGATTAGCGCGGCAAATGATTCATGACAAAGACCTCGCTAAAGTCAAGTGTAATCCGACAAGTGTAATCCCTGGACTGTCCCGGCGTATTATCTGTGTTGCCTAGTTGTCAGCGTATCCCTTTCCCAAGCGATTCCTAGATATACCCATGACCCACTGACCTCACAGGATAGCGGGTCTGAGTCGCCGAGTGAAACAACAGGAAGTTGCTTTAGCCTTGGGCAATATGGGGGAAACAATGAATACACTTGTCAAGTTAAGGAATTTGTAGAAACAATAGAACATCTGTGTGGAATATGTGCACCAGCAGTGTATGCATGTGTTCGCCTATGCCAAGGCGACGAAAAGCAACTCCCTGTTGTTTCAATCGGCGACCATTCAACTTGCGGCAGTTCACTATTCATGGTAGAGGTCAGTGCAATGACCTCTACACATGGATAGCGGGTCTGAGTCGCTTGAACAATAAGGTGAAGCCATTTTAAGAAGGGCAAAATACAACTTCCTGTGGTTTCAATCTGCGACTATTTAACGGTGCGGCAGCCCGCTATCCATGTGTAGAGGTCAGTGGTATACACTATGAGTTTAATGGTCATCCACCAAGGACACAGTTTTCTGGGTTGTACCCGTACATACATTGACATAAACTGACCTTGTGTAATGTAATGTGACAATATATATTGCTCCATTGACCGCCATGCATTTAAATGGGGATCTGTGGACAGGAGGCACAACTGACTACTTGATTCAAAAGACTAGCTCGATCTATACCTAACCGATGTGAACGATCTATGCAGCAAATTAAAGCTAATTAAATAAACTTTCTATTGATACCGCATATATGGAAATATATGTTTCTTAAAAATGCAAAATGGTGGACCCAATCAGGGTCCAGTTTTTTTCTTAATATGCTCATTCTGTTGTAGTAAAACCCCTTAACGAGTGGCTGCGGCTGCCTGAGTACCTTCAAAAAGAAAACAAAAGACGATAACAATGTCCGTTTTGGGTTTGCAAATTCACCGTTTAACCTTTAGTCGCAGTGAAAGTTAAACAAAGCAAGATATTGCAGAGGATAAAACGTTGTTTCGCTTTCAAAACGATAGTTTGACGACATTCAAGAATATCGTGTCACGAGCATGCATGGATTTCAGTTTTGAAAATGTCAGCGTTGTATTATTCCCAGACTTTTTCCTTAATCTTCTCTTTAAAAACCCGGATTTTAATCTTCGTATTGCTTATACTTACCAATATCTCTGAAAACCTTATCTCTGAAAAAAGTTTGTCTGGGGAAAAAATCCAGAATCAACGAATTTCTTGGGATATCTGTTGAACTATAACAAAACACAAGTATTTGAAAAAAAACGTGCCTTTGAAGCAGATATAGTCGGTGGGAGCCATAGGCGGGGCTCAAGAGACGAACGGAATAAAGCGTGGAAAAACTAATGTTGCGTAAAGAGTCAATGAATCGATTGCCCTATGTTCACCATTGTTCCCGGATATGAGTACGCCGGACAATGGTTACTTTCCACCGGGTCGCGGTATGATTTAAAAAAATTAAAGGACACATGAAGCGGACATTAAGGATACACTTGGTTTATAGGGGCGTTGACGTGTCTGGTAAAAATGTCTAAAGAACTAGAATGCAATAATATCAGATTAATGGAGATGTTTTGATGTGTATGCATTGTAAAAGGTGGAAAGATGCAATTTGTAAAAATAATGTGGCAAGAAACATTTTTATTACAGAGGTTTACTAACAAAAAACAATTTTGGTATGAAAATGAATTTTGTACAAAACAGGAACATTGTTATGGTTATAAAGGGATATTTAGAGAGTATTTGGTGGAAATATGACAAGAATAATGACAAAAAATGTTTTTTCGGTGAAAAACAGTGGAAATGGCTGATAAAAATAGCGGATTTCAAATCGCCAAATTTGGTTTATCAATTTGATACGCTCGGGTGCAACAAACCTGGCTTTTCGATAAACAAAGGGGTTTAAAAACATGATTTTTCGACCGATAAATTAACTTGAACCAAGCTTTTGTGATGAAAAGCCAAGTTAAGAAAAATAAATTTTCAATCGAGAGACGTTTTTTTTTCAAAAAAAAAAGATTCATGAAATTCGATTTTAACAGTTGGCCCATACAACTGATTTATCAAAAACATGACGATTTTCGAATCGATTAAACCTGTTTTTTTTCGATGCAGGGTTTTTGAAAACCTGGCTTTCCAATCGCAAGCCTGGATTTGCAAAATAACTTTTAAAATTATTTTTGAGGTTCTCGCGTCGAGAAATCAAGTTTTTTTAAAAAGAAAAATTTCCAAACCTAGAAATAAATAACTATACCAATCAAAGGAGTGAAGACATCTTGCTCAGAGAATACATTCTCGCAGCCAAAGACAGCGACATTTTCAATAAGATTGTGCCTTACATTTCAAATTTGATTTACCACAAATGTTGTAAAATATCATGGACTCTATGGGTTTCAGCAAAGTCACTTCATCAAAAATTTTGGGCCTGTCCACACTTTGGAAAAGGTAGGACTTAATTCCCAAATTATAAGCCAGAAAAAATATGTTACACATGGACGTACCATGGTTAATCGCGCATTTTAAATAGCTGTAAATTTAATACACTCGGTATTAAAATGTTGTTTATACGATACCTCAATTTTCACTACTTAGTAAATACTCGATCCGGAACTGCGTCGTGTTGAAATCCTCGGAATAATTTGATGATAATAAATCTAAATGATACACAGGCCAAGGGAATATAAACATATAACTTGCGTGCCTCTTTCATAAGTAAACATACCAAATATATATTTGGCCTATACTCCACCTAGTAACCAGAAAAGTTTGTTATACACACCCAGAATAATTAAAATGGTTTTCTTCATAGATTAAGATCCAAACCAAATATAAAACTAGCTCAAAAACAGCGAAAATCAAGAAAATATATAAGTAGATACTCGATCAAGTTAAATTATTGGTCAATTTAGACTTCAAAATATGCTGATGAGGTATGCTCCATATTATAATGGCACATACTCATGCGTGCTTAGCTGTTAGATTTGCTTTCAAGCTGCGCCTGAGACGGGACTATAGCTACCTTGACCATCGCATACCAGGGTATGTAAGCAGTATTGCTTCCAGACTCGCAAGCCTCTATAACGTGTAATTAAATAACAACACATAACATGTTAAGGCAGATCTGATAATAAATTAGAATGGACTTGTATCTTGGCAAGTCTACACAGGTTTTCCAATATGGGCAAATGTGTTGAAATACAGACAGACATCCCTGAAAACACAGACCTTCACCCAGTGTCCTGTATTTTGAATTGACCACGGTTAGCTATGGTGGTATGTGCTGTATTCCCATTTAGGTACATTGTTATGTGGAAAATATACCTTTTGGGAGTCCTACAATTATCTCACTTTAAGTTTCCTAAAAATGTCAAATATTTTTATTTTAGGGTAATCACTGATAGTGATCTTTTTAAAATTATGATATTGCGCGGACATGTTGAGTTTTGCTTTGGGGAACAATTGCTAATGGGACACGAGGGGATATTCCAAGGATACAATTCTCTAATTTGCACTTTATTGGTGGAGAACACCTTCGACGGTTTATTCGGACAAAATACGTTAGAGGACATGAAACCCAACCAAGTTTTGAACCTGACTGGTGGGTTGTCCTAAGCGGCCCTATAGAGAAGAATGCTAATGTTCTGTCGGCACGGCAGAAAATACTAAATTCATCTTAGCAAAAACAGCGTTTCCGCTTATTTCACTTCAGCGTGATTTAATACATTCTAAAAACCCGGTTTCGACAAAACTGGGGAGCATTTTTTTTTCTGGAGAATGTCTCCGTGTCATTAAAAAAATATAGTGAACGGATACCCTGGTATTTGGGATTAATTACCACATAACGTAGAGGCAGGTAAAAATACAGTTTATAAAATGATTAAAAATGTTACACTTAACATATGATGATGATAAAAGAGGGCATGTCCATAAAACAAAATTATTTGCTTTTGTAGTAGAGACAAACTATTGCAAGCCGGTGAAAATATGGCAATCAATCTCAAGGAAGAGAGAGAGCGCGAGCGACGAGAGAGAGAGAGGAGAGAGAGAGAGAGGTGGGGGGAGCAGGGCCGTAGCGACGCACCCCCCCCCCCCAAATGACAAAGGTCCGCTTTATGCTGTTGAAGGTCCGCCTTATGATGTTGAAGGCCCGCTTTATGCTGTTGAAGGTGCGCTTTGTCATGTTTAAAGTTTGCGGCCTGTATAAAGTTTTTGGTTTTAAGGTTTGGGGAGCATGCGATATGAATGAATAATCAACGGTTAATATATTGATTACAAATGGATGGGTTATTATTGACGTTATTACTGTTTTCTTAAACGAGCCGCTGCGAGGATGATGATGTACTCTCACCCCCCATTCAGAATTTTGGTGAAAAATTTGGGTCACCGGCGAGCGCAGCGAGCCGAAAATATTGATTTGTTGGTTCGCAAAAGGTCCACTTCTGGCAAATCCGCACCCCCCCGCAAACATTCCTGGCTACGGGCCGAGTGGGAGAGGAAGTGAGAGATGAGAGAGAGAGAGAGAGAGAGAGAGAGAGAGAGAGAGGAGAGAGAGAGAGAGAGAGAGAGGAGGAGAGAGAGAGAGAGGAGAGAGAGAGAGAGAGGAGTGTAGGAGCGAGGAAATAGAGAGTGGATACAGAAGAGAGAGAGATGCGAAGAGAAGAAGGAGAAAGCAGGAGAGAAAGATAATATAAGGGTGAGAGAGATCGATAAAATTATCAAAATGATGGACTTTGTATAACGGTACATTATGTTTTTTTTAATATTATTAAAAAAAAAGGACCTTCTGAAGTATCCTCGCATCGATCTAAGATTTTAGTATCATTGATTTTTTCCAGCACGCTCGCTTAGTATTGCTGAATTCTTTTGCTTAATAAATAAAAATATGTATTGGCTTAATCAATCGTACTTTCAGTTAGTCCGTTAGTTGCAGATGTAGACTAGTCTTTGGAGGTTTAATTCTCTTTGATACTAAATGGTTTGCAGTGAAAGTATAAAACACAGTACGAGAAACATGTGTACAAAACTAACACCAGCTCGTCTAGTCGCCACTTACTTATACCCCCCTGCACCTTATGTTTATTCAGCTGCAGCACACGGACATAAGTACTCACGCTGTGACAGTGATGGTATTTCTATTAGTGCGAAAACCGTTTGATTCGAAGGATAGCACGGGCTAACGATATTTGAGTGGATACAGACACATTCCGCGGAACAATGGCTTCGAAATAGCCGCTAAATGACATTGTACGGATTTGATCCCTACTTTCATGATGTTATCTCATTTTCGGTCCACACAAACAACTTAATTGTCTCCTGTAACAAATTTTACAGTATCGCTTATATGGTATCGTAAAAGTATTGACAAATGTGCCATTCAAAATGCAACACAAAAAGAGTATTTAGCCGAAGCGCGTGACGGTGATTGATTGAACAATTAGGAAAAGTAAATAGTTCATTGTTCCCATTATGCTTTGCACTGTAATATCTGAGAAATGTGTTTCGGAGCTCGGCATAGTGGGGTATGGTATGGCAATGAACAGTTCCAGAGGATTTTGTGCTCTCTCCCTATTCTAAAATTGATTTTCGTGCTGTTTTTATTCAATGGGGCCGGAATGTTAAAAAATGGATAGGGTTAAAATTCAGACTGCTGGCCCCTTCATCAACAGGGAAAATGCATTTCTGTTTTCAGGATGACACGAGGAACCATTGACACCACTTTCAAACAACATCGGAGCACTTTACTCCTGGGTGACAAACGGAACCATTTATAAAATTGATTAAGGGGCTGATTAGCGCTTTAACTAAAGTTGGAACCTATGCAATTCAAATTTGTTTCCCTGTACTAACCATTTCCCCCTTGAAGAGGGGCAGCAGTCAGAAAGGTTTGCACCCAATCATTTTCTGACAGTTTAGGCCATAATGAAACCCAAACGGCAACAAAATCAATGGAGCATGAAAAATCCTAAGGGAAATACACACCAAACCACACTACATAAAATGTGACGAGTTAAGCCACCTGCTTAATGATATTTGGCCCGAAATTATGCTGCGGGAGCATATGGTTGGGCCCCAATTATCTTAGAGCTAAAAAATAATCTGCAGAAATACTCTAAGTCCAATTTGACGCACATGCTACAGGAGCATATGGTGAATATGTTCCTGGAGCCGCAGTATTGACAGAATATTTATCCAGTGCCGAAGGAGCATCCTTTTCCATATGATCTGGAGCATTCGGCATCCAAATATGCTCCAGCCAGGAGCATATTCATAATTAATCAGGAGAAATATTTAAGTCAAATATGCTCCAGGAGGAGAATAGTCAAATATTTGACTTAGAATTTTTTTCCAGATTATTTATTGCTCAGGAACACACGCTACAGTATATATAGCTCTGCGACAATATGGTACTGGGGCATAATTTCGGGCCCAAAATCTATAGATGCAAAGGCGGTATGATTAAAAGGATAAGTGAGGATGGGGAACAAGAGAAGCTTTTAGTTTTGGGGGCACCAGTGAGGCAGGATCTGTGCCAGAGGGTGTATTGAGTCAATCCCACAATGCAACATTTTTCGCGACATTATACTCATGAGGTCATGTGATCTCACCAAAATCCTATCTTAACACATAAAATCCCTGATTTTTACACTCATTTTGGCCCACAAAGCATTATTACTTAGAGAATTTTTAGCATGATTATGAAATGTCTTGTGATTCTTAAACTTCTAGGATAATTTTTATCACTAAGTACTGACATGTGTTTAGTACAGTACAGTATAGGTACATTGCTATGCATTATGGGATTGATTCAAACACCCTCTTGGTGTGTGCTGTGCCATATTTGGTTTGGCTGCTATTTGGATGCACCTGACAGGACAGCGATTATATGCAGGTGTCGAAGCTTTCCAACTAATCATGCACGAGACATATTTATGGAATCTTCTGCTATCAAAAGTATAACTCTCGTCTTTGGATAATGATAAAGCTGTTGATACAAGGTTTATAAAACTATGTGTCAGATGGGAATCGTTAGATGGAAGTGCATTTAATATATGTCAAAGATGGTAATGATGGAAGAAACCACGCAATGTTGTTTTAAAGGGGTTTAACGATGGAATCATAATTACATCCTCTTATTTGCACATTATTTAGGTTTATATGAATTTTATATAATAAAAGGTGAGCAAAAAGCATTTTTTTAAATGCCCGGAAATTTCCAAAATAAGCATTTTTATATCATCACTTTGACACAAATGCTCGACTTGCTGAAAACGGGCGAAGGAGATCGGCCCGTGGGTGTTTTTTTCGTGACGTAGCAATACTAAATCCTCTGCACTTCCGAGTATATTATTAGACTATCCCACAGTCTTATCTCTGTCTTCATATCTAGAGAACAGTAGATCCAAACATATAAAACCAAACTTATTTATTTTATTTAATTATTTGGAAGTACATTTTACAACAGTGGCACTCACTAATATGGCAGTGCATAGCAATGTACCGGTATATAAAATAAAAAAATATAAATAAAATCCTAAAAATCAGATATCACTGGGCTTTTCCTAGGCCCTGCTTCGGGCCCTGTCTGGACATATCGGTCCAGCCCTACCGCCGCATGTGTGACTCCTAGTCTTATTTCTGAAAAATGCTGTCGTTTCTGAATTTCGACATGCCAGACTACCCATACTCCCTCACGAGTTTGATCATCGCAATGCAAAAATACGAAATTTGAACCATTTTTAACAAAAATTCTAGAGGGTGTCCTCGAAAGATTATGTCAACATTTGATGTAGAAAAATGTTCTATAGAGATGACAGTTTTGAGGTGGACACCCCTAGCATTTAATGGCATTTAGTTTTTGCTTGCATTATTTTAGTCACGCTTTCAGTGTGTAAGCAGAACTGTCGCTGCCGATTTCAAGCAACCCTGTTGCCAAGTTGAATGTTGTTACACGATTGTAAACGTGTACACTCTGACATGGTGTATCCTTCAGCAGTATTGTGTTGTAACACCATTACTAGGGAATAATTACGCGACGTACCGTATACCCGGGGGCCGGTGTGGGGTGGATATGGGTGTAAGGCTGGCGCTTCCAAATCCACGGGCATTCGGAGACAGAGGACTCAAACAAATATGCAAAATTTTCCAAAAATGTGGTCTTTTTAGAAAATTTTGCAAATATGCACCAAAAGAAGAGGTCTTTGGGTGAAAATTTTCAAATTTTCACAAACATTGGGGTCTTTAGGTGACAGTGGTAAAACTTTCCAAAAATAAGGGGTCTTTGCTTGACATTTTCAAAATATATGGGGTCTCCCCTCCATAGTTAATACCAGCAATAGAGTGCATCTGATGCCCCTCATGCAATTTTCTTGTCCCTATAGTCTTAAAGTATGCAACTTGTCAAAATATACAATAACCTCCACCAAATTAAAATTTATTTGGATCTCGGCAAGGGGGCCTCCATGAGCTTGAAGTTTTGTACACGAAATCAATAGGATGTTTGTTGTTTTTTACAAAACACAAAAATGCATCTGTGATTTGGTCAGAAATTCTCCAGGAGAATAGGCAAACAGTTTTCCAAGAAGTACCAATCAAAGTCGTCCTCATTGGCAGGCAATACACAATAGTCAAACATGACCCATATACTAGCTTGTAAGTTAGTTTGAAGGACAGTGTATTTTTGTAGGTTCAAGCTTTAAAACAGTTACAAAATGTGTCAATAGTTGTTAATTGTACTGGGGGTGTTTTCTTACATGTGGCACTATTGTTAACATAATAGCAGGCAATTCTTTTGTCCTCTTTCAATTCAATTTACGTCAATATGTGAAAGCCAGCTGCAGATGGCATTTCTTTTCAATAGATAACTCTTTGTAAGTAAAGTATTGACATGTTATGTAACCACGGATTCCGGGGGGATCCGGTCAATCAAATCTTCGATGACCTTAGTTTCGAATACGCGTTTATATACGGTAACAGACAATTTGTGTTGTACAATACGTAGCACTTAATATATTTATAAAAGAGACTAAAAACTCAGGAACTGGCAACCATACATTACATTGTTATGCGTTCCCGACATACAGTGCAAAATACCATCGTACTGCAAATGTCATGTGTTTTGTGCCATGTGACTAAGTCTAGCAATAATGAGCCCCCCCACCCCCCCGTCCAGCCATGAATCGGTCCTATTTTATACCGCGCGCCCTCAAACGAACCAACTTGTCCACTGATTTCAAAATACCACTCGCCCGACACAGACGAATATTAGTCTCCTTTACCAGCCGTTTATACCACAGACCCTGGGAGGGTCTAAGCAAAGAGGTTCTATAGTACGTTTTCTGAAGAGCGATCTTTGGTGCTGGGATGGGCAGGGATGATGATCAAAAGTAAAGCTGTACTCTCTTCAGGTATTATTTGCCAGTTGTCCAAAGATATCACTTTTGTCCAACCTTCGGTCACTTATAATCTGAACAGGTATACTGTCCTGTAAGTAAGTATAAGCTGCCCTATGCAAACCTATTACAACCGAATTGAATTAATGAAGCAGCTATTTTGAATGTTCAATTTGAAAAGAGCCAGGAATCAAACCATTTGCGTATTAGTTGAAATGAAAAGGCTTTGAAATCGTGACCTGTGAAATCGGCAAGTGAATGGAATCACAAAGCTATAATCTTTTAAAATCAATGGAGTGTGGCTAGTTACCATCATTGCAGAGGCCACATTTATTTTTTATTTACTTTCTTTCAACTTCCTGCATTAATAAGATTTCTTTTTTAGTCTGAAAAAAAAAAAAAAAAAAAAGGATCTACATAGGGGCGTGCTCGGCGCACGCCCCCTCGTTGGAGATAGAAAAAAATAATTTTTAAAAAATCCACTCTTTTTGGAGTGATTTTTTACCCTTTTTGAGTGGAAATTCGCTCTTTTTAAGTACAAACCACTCATTTTGGAGTGGTTTACAAGAGTTTCACTCTTTTGGGAGTGAAATTTTCACTCGTTTACATTTAGAGAGTATGGAACACTCGATGTCTAAAAATTCGAAAATCTTGGATTTTCGACCAAAATTCGGGTTTTTCGGTCGATAATCCAAGTTTAGTTTTTCGACGATCAATTCGGGAAGGGGTACCCCTGCAGCACCCCCTCCCCGCCACAGCGCAGGAGGAACACCCCTCCCGCACCCATCACCCGGCACTGCGGTGCCATTGTATAGTACGTTTTCTGAAGAGCGATCTTTGGTGCTGGGATGGGCAGGGATGATGATCAAAAGTAAAGCTGTACTCTCTTCAGGTATATATTTGCCAGTTGTCCAAAGATATCACTTTTGTCCAACCTTCGGTCATTTATAATCTGAACAGGTATACTGTCCTGTAAGTAAGTATAAGCTGCCCTATGCAAACCTATTACAACCGACCAATTCTTAATACTTTTTGAATTAATGAAGCAGCTATTTTGAATGTTCAATTTAAAAAGAGCCAGGAATCAAACCATTTGCGTATTAGTTGAAATGAAAAGGCTTTGAAATCGTGACCTGTGAAATCGGCAAGTGAATGGAATCACAAAGCTATAATCGTTTAAAATCAATGGAGTGTGGCTAGTTACCATCATTGCAGAGGCCACATTTATTTTTTATTTACTTTCTTTCAACTTCCTGCATTAATAAGATTTCTTTTTTAGTCTGTAGGCTTTTGGTAAGATTTTTGTTAAAATAACATTGGGTCTATGTAATACATATGAGCGAGTTTTATGTATAGTACGTTCTATGTTGATTAATCAATGGCCCTAACCTGATCAAACACTGATAATATTTCTAAGCTAAATGTTAGTGAGGTGAGTAGAGTAAATGTAATCAGGGACAGTCTGATGTAAGATAGATGTTAACAATGTCAGCGTACAATGGATAGGGTCAACATAATTATTTTTTGTGGTGGCTTTTTTCAGTCCAATAATTCTATCGATATTTTCCTTGGTAAGTAGCCTCCTCTCCATGCTAATGGAACGGCTTGGTCACATGGTTGGAAGATCGGTCTTGGGAAAATACACTTTAGCTGTGTTATTGGCAGCCAATTCCACGCCCCCTCGTTTCAAAAATCCTGGATCCGCCACTGATTACTCTCTAAAAAATCAATAGTCACTAATGATGTCATCACCAACTCAAATATTGAATGCTTTCTTGCCCCTCCTTGTAGACTTGACACAAACCACATCAATTCTATTTGCATTTCCTGGGACATTTAATAAGGGACTATGTGATTTTCTACTTGACAAATTGGGGGGTTATAATTTTTTCTGATGGAGGGGCTCATTTTTTTATTATTCAGTAAACCAAGCACTTATCAGGACATGTCTTAATAAAATATCAGCAGTAAATCATATGTATACTGTAAAAATATGAGTCAGTAGGGGGTTATTTAACTTCACATTGGAGATTATGTAATTCCAAACACATCTTTCAATTTCTCCGGCCCCCTCCTTTGTAAATAACGAACGGGCCCTAATCTTAGCCTGTCGTAGGAGCTGAGTCCACTAAACACATATTTCGTGTCATCCTGTGTCCGTACAGCCAATTGATATATGAACTTAGTATATCCAACAACCGCTCGCTGTAATAAGGATCCCTCTGTGCCGAACTACTGGGCTAACCCATTGTTTCGGCAAGTACCCCTGCCGTACGGCAGGGGTATGATGTAGCCCGCATTTTCGGCATAAATTCTTGCCGAAACACCGGTCGCTTCGGCAGATACCCCTGCCGTTCGGCAAGGTCACCTGCCGAAACACCCGGTGTTTCGGCATACCCCGGTATTTCGGCGCAGCAGGGGACCTTTATAATGGGATCAATGCATATAACGTATACATTGTTTCCGAATTCGGCTACCTTGCTAAACGAAAGCTTCTTCATGGGGTCTATGTGGTTGCTTTTGGCTTTACAAGATCGTATTTACGTCTACTATTACATATATGCTTGTTGCTAAATGCCAAAAGCCTGATTTTTGATGAGTTTCATTGTAAAATTGTCCATAAAATCACGAAAAATGCGTAAACACGTGCTTTACACATCAACAGCACGTTATTGCCAGTTAAAACTTACAATCTTTCACATATTTTCAGGCAAAAGGGGATATCTATCTCGTGTTTCTATAGGTAATCGTTGAATGCAGTCCAATGTTATAAAATTGATTTCTTATATAGCTTTAACATTATTAGATATTTACAGATTATAGAATTATAAAAAAAAATCTACCCAAAGGATAACTATTTGGTAGACTTCAAGTTAAATTAGAAGTAATATGAGAAATCCGTAAATGCCCTATTTATGATGGAAACACGCGTAAACTTACTTATACGTCTTGATCTTTAACCATGAATGAAAGAGTGCAAAATTAACCCCACATTTCCTTTAATTTGATACCAAACTCGGATACTCGATATACTTTGAACTTGATTTACTATTTACTCCCCCTAAATCTGGCCCCCCCCCCCCCCATTTCCAGGCCCCGTGCAGCAAGTTGATTTAGTTGTGCACCCCAGGGGTATTCCTTTGAAGTCAATGAACACTTTGAAATCCATCAAGCTTTGGGATCTTGACATGTCAGGTACTCTTATCTTGCTGCTTGTTTTGACCCCATTTTTAGTCTGTGCTTTGGTGTTTGAATGTGTAAAAATGCTACTGTAAGTATTTCTAATACTGAACATTGAGGCTGGTATTCTGAAAGGGAGTCTAACTTTAGACCGCCGGGGTTAGTCCTAAATGGGTGGACTTTTTCCCTATCAAAAATGCTCTAAAAATGTGCTGATAACGGGTAAGAAAATTCCTCATGGATGGGTCGTTCCAGCTCATCCATGAGGAATTTTCTCACCCGTTACATTTAACTTTCACAGTATTTTGAAATGAAAAAGATCCACGCATGTAAGGTGGTTTAAACTCAGGTCTAAGGTTAGACTCCCTTTCAGAATACCAACCTCTATGTTTAATTCCTAACTCTCGTCATCAAAGCTCTATGTATTTAGCTATTTAAACGTTTAGAAAAGTCTGTTAAAGAAGATGTTACATTCACAAAGCAACATTTAAAGTTTACGTTTATTAAGGGTTGGTCATAACACGCTATTCGACAAGTTGAGCAACCACAGATTTTAGTTGCGTTGTATTATTAATATTTCCACTTGGGCAGGCCCATAATCAGGGGAGGGGCGGTCGGTGTCAGACCCCCCATTCCAAAAAGCCCCCCCCCCCAAAAAAAAACAAAAAACAAAAAAAACAAAAAAAACAAAAACGCAAAATTAGGCGGGGGCTATGTTTTGTTTTCGAAAAAAGATTAAAATTTCGGATAAAAAAGCCCGCTTTGCTAAATTCGCCCCTCCCCCTCCTTTTTGCAATTGTTGGGAAAAGTCCCCCTTTTGAAAAAGAAATGGTCCCTCCCTAAAAAAAAACCTGGTTATGGGTCTGCACATGGGATTTCCACCAAAAGAATATTATTAATATTGTGAATATGAAAATATTAAAATTAAGAAAATTAACTGTTCCAATCATCATTTACATTTTATTTCAGAATTTTGGAGTACGTACCGGCTGGGTTGGGTTAGCTGACATCTGAAAGTAAAGCGCTACATCCACTGCAACATAGCACCTCCCTGACCGTGAGACAAGCATTGAACCACACCAGCATGCACCATCACGACTACGGTGAACGAAATCTGACTTCAGATTTAGTATTACAACGATTCTTAACACTGCGCCGAGCTACGATATGCAGTGACCACAACTCAATTCAGATCAAACCACACCACCACCCCAATACAGTGAACGATATCTGACATCAGATTGTGTAACTAACGGTGGTCACTGCGGCACTGCGCTAATATGCAGTCACCAATGCGCCTCAAAAAGACAGTGCGAACAATACTACAATTGAACACTACCTTGAACGAAATCTCGAGTCAGATTTTCTTGGACCAAGAATTCGTGCACAATACTGTATTAATCAATTAACCAGATTTAAAAATTATGTTTTATCATACTAGAAACACGAATAAAAAGGGGCACTATAAATTCAAATAGATTGCAGCAGACTCAAATGTTTTGAGTTTATGTGTCATTGAAAGTAAATAAAAAATGTACCAATACAATAAAGTATAAATTGTGCAAAAATACCATATTCCATATCTGTAATAGAATTCCATTTTCAAAATAGAATGTGTTTGCAGTATTTTCAGTATTTTCATACTTTCTTTATCTTATGACGCTATATTGACATCATAATTGGTTTCTACATATTTTGATACCAATGGAAAGAAGAATCTCTAAGCTATACGGTAGGTACCAAATTTAAATGGGAGTTTGATGTTCAATAAGGAAATTCAAGGAGGTGGTACCCCCTTCCGGTGTGTTGTTACAATGACTCAGGTACACAAGGGTTAATAAGCGATAGTTTAAATGATGAAGTGGCATGTTATGTTGGGACGTTTGCATTGTTTTCTGAACATATTTTCTCTGATCTTTCAATTTCCTCATTGGCATCATGCAATTTGCATCATGCAAATTAAGGCGGGGCTGAACCTTCCTAGTATACCCCACGCGATTTTCCGAAGAGTGATGGCCAGTCAGCCCTCCTGCTGAGAGGGTGATTATCGCATTACCTTAAGCCGGTAAATGGGATCATGGTGTGATTTTATAACAAAAGGCGGCAACGTGATAGGGTCTTTGAAACTAGAGCGTTGTTTATGGCACGCTCCACGTATCAAATCATGGCGAGTTTTCCCTCGCATGTCGAGTTTCATGCGCTGTATATCGAGTTTACCCCGCTATATGTCGAGTTTACAGCGCTGCCTATCCAGCTTGAACTCTATGTGCCGAGTTTCATAAATCATGTCCAGAATAAATCATGCCGAGTTTTAAAAAACTGGACATGATTTTTTTCAACATGTGCAAACTGGACATGATTTTTTTCTCAACATGAGCAAACTCAACATGATTTTTTTTCTCAACATGAGCAAACTCGACATGATTTTTTTTCTCAACATGAGCAAACTCGAGTTTGCTCATGTCGAGTGTGCAGCGTTATATGTCGAGTTTACAGCGCTATCTGTCCAGTTTGTCCTCTATACACCGAGTTTTGCTCTCTATATGGTGAGTTTGACATAAATCATGTCCAGTTTTCCTCATGTCCAGAAAAAAATGTCGAGTTTGTTGAGAAAAAATCATGTCGAGATTTTGAAACTCGGCATGATTTTTTTCTGGACAAGAGGAAAACTGGACATGATTTATGTCAAACTCACCATATAGAGAGCAAAACTCGATGTATAGAGGGCAAACTGGACAGATAGCGCTGTAAACTCGACATATAACGCTGCACACTCGACATATGGCGAGGAAAACTCGATACACAGCGCGTGAAACTCGACATGCGCGGGAAAACTCGCCATGATTTGATACGTGGAGCGTGCCATAGTTGTTGGTCCTCTTATCTACGATGTCCATGTTTAAACTCTCCACGAAACTGTGTACTTTCACCGGATGTTGTGACCCCGTGCTGTAGGAGTCTTTGGAACATGCGTAGTACACTCAGTTTCCATTTTGGTTTCAACGGTTTGATTGAAAGTTGCTACCACCAAACAGAGGAGAAGTTCCTTCATCGTTCGTTCGTGCAAGTCCAAAATCACAGTGGAAGATCCGTCTTTAACCAGCTGATAGTTTCATCATCCAGGTTGATCAGGCCTGGAATTCCTCTTGGGGACT
>JAMKCH010005351.1:0-132775 GCA_023653785.1 Ophioderma brevispina
ACAGTGTAGAGCCATATAGGGCTACTACGCGAGTACTGTACTACACACACACGAGTTCTACACAGCACTGTGCTGCGTACTCTCTATGCAAAATACTTGCACACACCAAATATACACACATTCACTATGATGGCTACGCAACTTACACATTAAACTATATGTGCTACACACATACTACACTACATACCACTAAGTTGGATGATAATCTTGAAGGTGTACATGAGGTGTAGGGAATACGGGGCCATTCCCCACACACCACACACAATTAAATTTCACTATTAATTTAGTGATTGTTTGCACTAGAGTTTGATCATTACCAAAATAGACAATACTTAAGAGGAGAATCCATAAGGCCCTGCTACACACTTGATATTAGTTTCTTGTTGCGGCCGGGTCGGAATTGGCTGCCGGGTCAAATAATTCATATTTTAATAATCATTACTTTGTAAAAGAAAAACTAGGACTTTCCATTAAGGTTTTTTCTTGTCTCTAATCCATATGAGACTCAAATCAATCAGTGACAGGGCACTGTGGGCTGCAATACTATCAGGCTCAATTTACAGTAGATTGCAGTGGTCTCTGCAATTTCTTTCAGAATAGATGTCCTTTAGCATTACGGTGGATGCTGCACCGATCGAATTCATCCTTGAGAATTTTCTTTAAATTGATATAGGATATTTCATTGGTGCGATTCAAAATCTGTAATAAAAATAGGGGTTACGGACTTCGTTTCGGAGATATTACTTATAAAAAACACATTTTTTGACCAAAAATTTGTACACAGTTCCTGGGAAGTGATTATGATGGCTAAAAATTGACACAGCAAGAAAACGCTTCCGGGAATTTTTCTAATTTTTTAATATGTCAGGGTCCCAACCACATCGTCACAAAAATAAAATAAAACAAATGGGGGTCACGGACTTACTTTTTCGTTTTTTCACCAAATGTGGCCCCAAAAAATGCAAAGTTGTATTTGGTTTGCGCTGTTTCTGCAAACGCGTCAATTTTCTTTAGCGTCCCGCATCACCGAGAGATGCTCAAGCGTACCGCGTTGCGGAGAGGAGCGTGTCCAGAATGCATTTGGGTCGCTGATTCCTTCACGCTTGGTTTACATATGATGATGGAAAGACACAGGTTAATCCCCGCCCTAATTGAAAAATCGTTTCATCTTCATTTTTTTTGAATTTTTTTAATTTTTTTAATTTTTTTAATTTTTTTATTATTTTTATTTTTTTTCTTGCAAACCCGTTATGATTTGCTCCGGCTTTGGTTATAACAGTGTTCGAAGGTAGGCCTACGATGGACCGGGGACAGAGGTCAAGCATTATTTAAAACCAGTTTGTTTGATTTTTTTCTTTTCCCTTTTTTGAAATTTGTTTTTTGCTTAGGTTGGTCGTTAATGTTTTATTTGTTACTTTTGAATTTTTGGATTACAATAAGTCTAAAAGAGAGTGCTGGGTGATAGATCAATTGTTCATCAAACTGTATTTCCATTAATCAACAGTATGAAAACAAAACAGTTACTATGGAGTTGGAGGAGCAAAAGGTCTATAGGCACAAACCACTCACCCCCCTGGGAATAAACATTAAACGCAAGAAATCAGGGCATAAACTCTATCACGAAACGCCGAAAGTGTTACACTTGTAAACTTGTCAAACACATTTCTTGTTAGACTAAAATCATAGTCAAACTACTTGGTCACTTTGTTGTCTGCGATCTTGCAGGCATTGGTAGTAAGGTCTCTACCAAGAAACAGGGAACCATTTTTTGGACATATAAATTGAGGTATGAAAACTACATTACACTACACTACACTGCACTGCACTGCACTGCACTGCATGCTTACGTCATTACCTTGCTACACTATATACTGCACTATACTATACTACACTACACACCACTACACTACACTACACAATACAACCCTTCACTACACTACACACACAGTACATTGCACACACTACATATTACACGATACATGCTACACACACACCACACTACACTGCACTACACTCTACATGGCCAATTTCTTATGGTAGTTACCATGCAGCTACCACCGAGTAGACATGGATTACCTACCCACTACACATGCACTCGCCGGCCAGGATTCCATGTATTTTTGCTGCATAGACGGATAGTGTACACACAGTGGCTCTTTGCACCGTCGCGGAGTAGCTATACGTGGTTACACTGGCTCTCAGCTCGCGAGGTATTTCTCATGGCCAGTTTTGTTTCTTAATTACTTTTGGTATATATTTGCATTTTTTAATAAAAATGAGGATATGTTGGGGTTTTGACAATGCCCGATTCAAATTTCTTAACAAATTTCCTTAAAAATGATCAAAACATGCTTAACAAAGACCTAAGTGTATAGCGCCCTCATTTCGACCATTTTCAAAATGACATCGTGGTAACTGTGAGATAGCTACGTGGTAGCTGCATGTCTACTCTGGTACTGTCTACACAATGTCCACCTTCTCTCCACCTAAACTCTCTGCCAGAATTGTTCAGAGTTATTTACCGTGCGCCGAGTGTGACGTGCGTCAACACGGAAGTGAATGGTGGCCTCCCCATTGGTTAATCGCGTATGAGGCTACCCATAGTCTTCGCCCCTTTTATGCAGATATTGCGGTGTGCGCGTTGCCGACCTCTGAAGAATTCTGGCAGCTACTTTAGTAGGTAACTGCAGGGTAGCAATTAGGTAGGTACTGTACAGTATAGACACATCACTTTATACCCAATAACTGTGTACTACTGCAGCTACTGCACCGCAATAGCCCAGCGTGTACTGTGCAGTAGCTGCCGCAGTAGACACAGTGTAGCTGCCATATAGGCTACTACGCGAGTACTTTACTACACACACACAAGTTCTACACAGCACTTTGCTTCGCTACTCTCTATGCAAAATACATTGCACACACCACACTATACACACATTACACTATGCATGCTACGCAAACTACACATTACACTATATGTGCTACACACATACTACACTACATACACTAAGTTGGATGATAATCTTGAAGGTGTACATGAGGTGTAGGGAATACAGGCCATTCACCACACACACATACACATTAAATTTCACTTCATTTAATTTAGTGATTGTTTGCACTAGAGTTTGATCATTACCAAAATAGACAATACTTAAGAGGAGAATCCATAAGGCCCTGCACACTTGATTATTAGTTTCTTGTTGCCGGCCGGGTCGGAATTGGCTGCCGGGTCAAATAATTCATTATTTTGTAATAATTCATTATTTGTAAATAACTAGAATTTCCATTAAGTTTTTTCCTCTCTCTCTAATCCATATGGGACTCAAATCAATCAGTGACAGGTCACTGTGGGCTGCAATACTATCAGGCTCAGTTTACAGTAGATTGCAGGTGGTCTCTGCAATTTCTTTCAGAATAGATGTCCTTTGATGCATTTAAGTCTTTAGTAGAAACGTAGTAGAAATTATACAGGAAGTGTTGCTTTTTTTCTATGCAAATCGCTGAAACATAGTTGTTAAAGCAATATTAGCACATTTTTTGAAGAGCGCCCCCAATTTTTTCAAAATATTTGAGATTTTTACACGGTTGCATTGGTAACTGGCTAGTAAACCATACCTGTGAATGGTTAAGCTCGAAAATGTCTGTGTCTCACAAACGAAGGAATTTTGTAATTAGAATAATTATTATCGGGATCCCCGATAATAATTCAACGGCTGCTGGAAACGGCCTTCCAATGTGAAATAGCCGGGAAATAGATCATCCATTAGTTGTTTTATTGGTTTAGGCAAATCAAGTTAGAGGTTATTTTCTCGAGGTGGCACTATTTCATCATGGACGGACATAAACGTAGCATTTCCAGGACCTTCCGTTAAGTCCAATGTGGGATCCAAATTCTAATTACAAAATCGTTTAATTTATGATAAATACGCATTTTTGTAGCATTCTCGTTCGCAGGTATAGTTTCCTAGACAATCACCAACGTAACTGTGCCAAAATATCAAATTTTGAAAGTTGGGGGCACTCTTCAAAAAATGTGCCATTATTGGTTTAATGTCCAAATGAAAGTCAATAATGAATTGACAAAAATAATGAATAATGAATGATGAATTCTCACTCGTCGTAAATTTTAAAATCTTCAACAAGAAACTAAAAATCAAGTGTGCAGGGCCTAATGGAAACCACTAGAATCAAAAACTGCAACAAGTGGAATAAGTTGTTGGGAACCTACCTGGCACAGCATTTGCTGTTGCAAACATCTCAATTGTTAACCTAGCTTTTCTTGATATGTCTTTTATGAGGTCTGTAATAGAAGTTGAAGAAACCCAAAGCAAATTGTAATAAAACTTGATGTAATTTGATAACTTGTACTGTACCTCTTATAGAAATTAAAGAGCAGCGATTCTCCTTTGGACGTTCTGAAGCAAAAGCACCTTACACACGAGCAAGAGCTGCGTGAGCAGGAACAGAAGAGGCGAGCTGCCGAACTGACGTTGCACTTTGAGCAACAAATCAAGCAACAGCAACAACAGCTGCGCATGCAGAAGAAAGCACAGGCTGAAAAAGAAAAAGCAGAACGAGAAATGGCTCGGGGCAGGGATGCAGGAGAAAAGAGGAAGGGCGAGAGCTTACCGAAGGAGCACAGACATCAGGAGAAGAAGCAGAGGGAGAAGGTGCCCTCTGCACTTGACATGAGCAAGAGAGCTAGGGACACTGATAGTGACATGCCTATGGCTTTGAATTTGAAAGTGGACAAGAAGGTTCGCCAAGCAGAGTCATCACCAGTGCAGGTAGGTGAACCTTCTGTTACTGATCCTTCAATGCAAGGTTATTTTAAGCTCCATGCTCCTATCGCTAATAGCTTCGTCCCCAGGGACCCCAGATTTTACCGGAAGTGGTCAAAATTTTGGTATCGGAAGAAAGCTACTATTTTTCCTGTTTACCCTGTGAAATCTTAGGGCTAAAGGATGTTTGGTTTGGAAGTTATGAGCAAAAATAAGCCCCATTTTGGTTGAACAATATTAATTTTACACAGTACTCTGTGGGGGATTACAAAATCACGTTTTTAGCTCTCCCTTAAAAACGGGTTGAAATATCGGCGCAAAACTTTACAGATGGGGTTTTGGGGTGAAGGCCATTCTATTAAGATGAAAAATGTATAGACTTAAATCAGGTCATCCCCCTTTAAACAAGATATATTACACAACCCAAGATCCATATTGTAGTTGGTCACAGTTGAACAGTGTCAGATTTCTATATTAAACCAACTGAGTTGATAGTGTATTAAGGGCAGTGTTAACCCTAGTGCTTTTGTTTTTACTTGAATTTCTGATTTTTGCACTATTTTAAACTTCAACCTGCGTTCTATCGTTACCAACAAAGGTTATCCACTGCAGACAACCCTGAGCTGTATTTTTTGCCTATTTAAAACAGCTATTTGACCATTTAAAGTCACAAAAACCACATGGTCTTAACGGCGGGAATTTAAGCACATTACACGCTGTCAGGCGCAAGGCGCAGCATCGCGTCGCGTGGTGAATTTTTGCTGCGTAATGAAGCGTGCACATGTTTTAATGTACTTTTGCGCGAACGCATCTTGGAAAAACGAAAAATAATACTTGAAAATGTAAACAAAGCGCTAATTTAGACCAGATGAAATTTCAATTTCTTCTGATTTCTGGAGTTAGAGACAAAAGATGTTTGATTCAATAGTGCATAAAGATGTATTTTCATCACTTGCACAACATACTCAATTTTGAAGTTCAAAGGTAAAGTTATTTGAGAAAGAGACAGCTTGAAATGGCGTGAAAAGTCAATTTTTTACTAGAACACAGATTTTCTCTGTTCAATTTTCGCAAAATTTGGCAAATTTTCAGACAAGATAACTCCAAAAATACCTAAGTAAAAGGTGAGGTTTAACTTTCCTACGATAGCAATCGGTCTTCTCTAGGAACGGTTTTCTCAATTTTTCATTTTTCGATTTCAAACTAAAGATATTCTCCAATATATACTCAAATTTTGGTAAAGAAAAATAAAAATCATACTTTTTTGACATTTTTCCTTATATTTTGAAAAGTAAGATCTATTTTTAAAAAATGACAAATTTGTCTTGTTTCTAAAAAATAACATAAGAAATCATGAGAATTCAAATTGTTTTTGTTATGCTGTCTGAAAATTTTGGGGCAAAATCATGTTTTTTTTAGTATTTTTCTCAAAATACAGAAAGTTTTACATTAATCTGATGCCATCATCGGGTTCATCGTCCAATTTTCTTTCTAGAAATGTATACTTTTACATACAATAATCAAATATTTGCAAAGTTACAAACCAAAATAGATACTCGGAAAGTCAGGGTTGACACTGTCCTTAACTGTGTTCAACAGGGTTTTAACTCCAAACATGATTTTGAAACTCATGCAGTTAAACATAGTTCAGCCCATATATATATTAATCTTTCCCTGGAGATGGCCAGCGCACGATAGTGTTGAAAAAAAAAAAAAACCCATGTGCGCTTGGCCGGATTTGAACCGGCGACCTTCGTATTACATGCACGACGCTCTAACCGACTGAGCTATCAAGCAGGGTTGGTAGAAGAGCGATAGATATATCTATAGGTGTTAGGTTCGAAATATACATCCTTGTCTACCTGGAGAACTAAGTAGTTTAAATTCCATAGTTCAGCCCAGTTGAAACAAATTTAAATTCAGTTAAAAGCATCCAATAGAGGTCTTTCACCTCGCTCATGCTTAACCGATAACAAAAGGTGTTAGTTCCCGTAGTATTCATCATTCAGATCAATTTAATACCCGACCTCAAAGTACTTGTGCTATTCAAAGTGTGACCCATACTTATATGCATACATATCCAACATGCATGTCGTTCTTTAGATTTAGAAAGTCTCCAGAAATTTGGAATGGACTTTGCCATTCCCGGCAAGATGGCCGCTAATCCAAAAGGTGGAAGACCTCTATTACTTTATCAAATCTAATTAAACCCAGTTCTAAAGCAGAATTTAGACCTTATTATCATATCTCATCTTACTTTACCAGGTCAATGGCAAGCCAGAAGCCTCCACACCTGCCTCAACAATGTCATCAATTGCAGCTTCTCCAACCCCATCCTCCAAATCCAATGCCACAGACACCATTCCTGCCGATAGATTTCATGGCATCGACTCCGATGAAGAAGCGGAATCGGACAAGGAAAGCGAGAAGGCAGGAGAGAGTGAAGACGAAGAGGAGAGCGAAGACAGTGATGACAGTCAAGAAGAAGAAGGTGAGGCAGTTGGTATACCTACATTGGTCTTTGGGCATGTTGAATAGTAATAACATACAGGGGTTTCATGCTCCATTGGCAGATATTGGTCAATGATAGCCTTTCACACATGCTTTGTGCACCAGAGGCATTAACATACACATTGCATGTTTGGAAGGTTATACTTCAAACGGTACCAAATAGGCAGACCTCTTCACTTTGCAAACTGATTAATAGCATAGGTGGAATATGGTGATCTCATACTTCGTCGGTAGACGTCTGCAGATGCTAGCCTTTCGAACATGCTTTTCACACATCGCGTACCTTTATACATCAAAAAAAAAAAAAAAAAAAATTAACCGATAACAAAAGGTGTTAGTTCCCGTAGTATTCATCATTCAGATCAATTTAATACCCGACCTCAAAGTACTTGTGCTATTCAAAGTGTGACCCATACTTATATGCATACATATCCAACATGCATGTCGTTCTTTAGATTTAGAAAGTCTCCAGAAATTTGGAATGGACTTTGCCATTCCCGGCAAGATGGCCGCTAATCCAAAAGGTGGAAGACCTCTATTACTTTATCAAATCTAATTAAACCCAGTTCTAAAGCAGAATTTAGACCTTATTATCATATCTCATCTTACTTTGCCAGGTCAACGGCAAGCCAGAAGCCTCCACACCTGCCTCAACAATGTCATCAATTGCAGCTTCTCCAACCCCATCCTCCAAATCCAATGCCACAGACACCATTCCTGCCGATAGATTCCATGGCATCGACTCTGATGAAGAAGCGGAATCGGACAAGGAAAGCGAGAAGGCGGGAGAGAGTGAAGACGAAGAGGAGAGTGAAGACAGTGATGACAGTCAAGAAGAAGAAGGTAAGGCAGTTGGTATACCTTCATTGGTCTTTGGGCATGTTGAATATAGTCGGGGACAGAATAAGGCGACCAATTGCGCGTCTGACGTAATTTGACGGTGCAGAACAAATGTCGACCGTGAAGAATATTCTGTGAATTAAAGCTTATTGAAACAGAAAGTTTACTTACGTGAATTATCGTGTCCGTGCGTCGAAAACCCGGCTCAAATAGGGCATGTTTTGACATTTTAAATCATATTTTGTTCGAACATGCCCCGCCCATACTACACATTCAAACCAATCACAGTCCGCGCCGCGCCGTTTGACAAACCTTGACATACGCGCAATTGGTCGGCTAACTCTGTCCCTGACTATAGTAATAACATACAGGGGTTTCATGCTCCATGGGCAGATATTGGCCAATGATAGCCTTTCACACATGCTTTGTGCACCAGAGGCATTAACGTACACATTGCATGTTTGGAAGGTTATACTTCAAACGGTACCAAATAGGCAGACCTCTTCACTTTGCAAACTGATTAATAGCATAGGTGGAATATGGTGATCTCATACTTCGTCGGCAGACGTCTGCAGATGCTAGCCTTTCGAACATGCTTTTCACACATCGCGTACCTTTATACATCTAGCGCGCAAGGCATGTTTGAAAGGCTAGCGTCGGCAGACGTCTACAGATGAAGTATGAACCCACCGATATGCTGCCATGGATACAATTAGAGCAAGTAGCATAATACATGCATTTGTTAGAACACACGAGTGTTATCAAGAAAAACTTTAACGTGCAGATGAACAAGAGCTCCTGATCATAGCATGGTGTCCAATGATTGGCCAATGAAGTGTGAACCCACCATATGTTTACTGTACCATTAAAGGTGGGTGACCCATCAACTACCTCGTTCTGCCACATACCTCAAAACCAGGCGCGGATCTAGGGAGGGGGCGCGTGCCTCCTGGTAATTCTGCAAAATCTTGCACAATCAGCCCATTTTGGACAAGTTTAGCCTTTCAGCCCCCCAGTAAATTTGACGTTTTTCCAATCCTGGATCCGCCCCTGAAAACTGTCCCCAAATATGGTCGGCCACACTGGTTCACATGTACTGTTCTGTGGGTGAATTTGGTAGACATTTTGGCTTCTATTATCCCAACTGCTGGACCGATTTAACCACAAATTTATTTTCAGATGTTTTTGGTGATATGTGTCCATGTGAAGGAGAAAAACATTGGAAAATCGGATTGTGTTCCAGGTCACCAACCTTTTTAAATGAATTGCTTTTTTTTTCCTACTCAACCCAAGTAACTCTATCAAACCAAGATTTTGGTATTATTGGAAACCTTGAATCTTTCTACCACATTTGCAAAATATTTTGCTACTTTTCCCATTAAGATGCTAAAAATGGGTATGGTTACAAGTTAGTCAGTCAGACTGTTAGACCAAAGGTTACCAGTAACTATCTAAACAGTACTCTATGAGCTATTGTAATACAATTACTGTTCACATTAATAATGGTATGTTGGAGTCCGATTTAAATAAAATAACTAAATTAAGGTATGTTGGCCTGCCTTATGAAACAAAAAATTATAGTGTGTAATCATGTGGGACATCTTTAATTATGATAGGATTCAATTACATCATAGAGCTATTTTTAATACAGCATAAATAATTGGGATTTCTGAAAAATATACAAAATGTTTGAAGACTCATTAAGGCTTATTAATTATAAAAAAGAACAATGATTGAATTGCTTGTTTTCTTTTGCAGTTTCATCGGACTCCGGGTCTGAATTAGAAAGCGATTCAGAAGAAGAACAGGGAAGCAAAGCGGGAACGGATGCCGACTCTGAAGCCCGTGACTCTGAGGCAAGAGATTCGGAAAGTAGTCCCGTTCCCAACAGACTCTTGCTCACCAAGAGACAGCTCATCGAGTCCATGATCGAGGTCCCTACATCTCAGCCGCGCAAACGAATGCGAGTAACCGACGAGAATGCTGTCCGCCATCCTTTGGATCACGGATGGAGGCGACAAGTTGTGATACGTCAACTCGGCCCCGGTGATCGCGTCAAGGGCGACGTGATTTACTATGCACCGTGCGGCAAGAAGCTGCGTACTTATCCAGAGGTGATGCGGTACATTGATCGGAGAGGCATTACGACTGTGTCGAGAGAACACTTTAGTTTCAGTGCTAAGATTAGGGTGGGAGAATTCCTCAACCCCAAGCCTGGTGAAAATGTAAGCAGGAAATTTAATTTTATGTTTGAAGTTATGAACAAAGTGAAATCTGCTAACCTTATCGTTTGAAAACTTGGTAGTGAATAAATAATCCCTTATTTGTTCTGTTAAGTTGAAATTTTTACCTTTCTTACACCTGTGAATAGATGAAACATTAAAATTGCATTTTATAGTTGAAAAAACGCCATTAAAGGTGCATGTTCCGATTGTCTTTGGGACTCCCCTGATTTACCTGGAAGTAGTGATATCAGATGAAGGGCCGTATTTTTCTCATTGTCATTCTAAAATTTGAGCCTTGAAATCCATTTCATTCCCAAGATTTAAACAAAAACTGACAAATTAATGGTTAACCGTCAATATTAGCACAGTATTGAATAGGGCTTTGGAATGTGCATTATTGCTTCTACCATCAAAACTGCAAGTTTGTTTCCAACAGTACTTGATGGGGCTTATGTTCAAGTGTCAGACTCTCATATGAAGTAAAGAACACAATGGACATAAATTGGAACAAGCACCTGTAAATTGTTTTTGTTTCATAAATATGGAAGATATGTGAGATATGGAAGTGCAGTTTTAAGTTTTAATTAATCCAAAGCTTAAGAAAGTAGGAAGAAAAATTGCATGTCACACACGGTCATATTCCAAATATACAAAAGCTGGTAATAAGCCAGTTGGAATGCAGAAACCCAGTTAAAAATGCAGATGGAATTGTCGTAGTGAAGACTTGGGGCCCTTTTATTACAATTCTGATATTTTAACAAAGACCGTGTCCAAATTGATTTTCTAATTATGTCACTGCAGTATAATAAATTGTGTCGTAAACTTAACGGCTTTTCTTTCAATTTCAGGGTATTGTATTTGAGAAGCTTTCCGAAGAGGAGCTACAGAATCGTGTTGACATCTTGTGTAATCGCAAACCGCGAAACATGCGACAGGTCAAAGCAGCCGAGAGAAAGCGCATCACCCAAGAACTAGCTAAAAGGGCTGCCATGGTAAAACAACGCAAAAAGCTGGAACAACAAGGTATTGTATATGACTGTTAAGAGCTGATTAGGTTTTGAGGGTAGGCCAAAATTTGGTTTTCTCCAAAAAGAATATTTTCAGGACTTTTTTGGGAGAGGGTGGGCCACTGGTTGGGGTATCATTACCCTTTGGTGCTGGAGGCCACTGGTTCAAGTCCTTGTGGGGCCACATGCAGTGTTATAATTGGGTACGAATTTCTCGACTTATACTGTATA
This sequence comes from Ophioderma brevispina, assembly GCA_023653785.1. Taxonomy (NCBI): domain Eukaryota; kingdom Metazoa; phylum Echinodermata; class Ophiuroidea; order Amphilepidida; family Ophiodermatidae; genus Ophioderma; species Ophioderma brevispina. Next base: position 11,596 of record JAMKCH010005351.1, read on the forward strand.
ATAGTTTTAATTAAAGGTCCATGGCCCGATCGCTAATAGCCTCGTCCCCAGAAGTCCAGATTTTACTGGAAGTGGTTGAAATTTTGGTATCAGAAGAAAGCTACTATTTTTCTCATTTACCGTGTGAAATCTTAGGGCTAAATTATGTTTGGTTTGGGAGTTATGAGCGAAAATGTACTCCATTTTGGTCGACCAATATTAGTTTTACAGAGTACTCTATGGGGCTCACAAAATCATGTTTCTAGCTGTCACATCAAAATGGATTGAAATATCGGCGTGAAATTTTCAGATGTGGTTTTTGGGTGAAGGCCATTCTATCAAGATGAAAACTTCATATACTTAAATCGGACCAGCCCCCTTTAAAATTAGAATTGATTCTTCCCATGGTTAAATTGGACTTAAGCTAATGAGCCATGATGATACCTTGTCCTTCAGAGGGTAATGTTAAGCTGTTGGTCCCCTGTACACACCTGTACAGTCATTTTCAAAAAGAGCAGGGTGATTACCCTTAGCTGTCTCAATTCTGTCCCAGTAAATGGACCTCGGTGAATAAGGTTGTAAGAGTTCTTGAGTTATCTCTATTGTCTGAATAATTCACATCAACTCCTCTCTTCTAAGTTCTAAGAAATTTGCAGAGAGGTGGCAAAACCAATTCAGGGACTGTATTTTGAGGCGCGCGATCGCTCTAACGCGCCTTGCGCGCACCTGAAACAGGTTACCATCGCGCGATTCATCGCTCGCCTTAGAAAGGAGTAAATTTAGTTAAAAAAACCGTGTCGCTTTCGTTATACAAAACTTTAAAATACTGTACCTACAATTGTAAAAAGCCTTCAGACTTGATTACTGGACAAAATGTTATCGTACATCATAGTCGGGCATAAATTAATGTAATTATATAATTAACCAATCAGGGCACGTAATAGCATTATTGACAACATTATTGACCTTAGCCACACCTATTTTGTAGACACGACTTCCGGGTCAAGACAAAATGAGGCCTGATGTGTCAAATTGTGACCGGGCCGCGGGTACAATTTTGAATGGTAAACGCTACGTTTAGAACAATTTAACGATTTCAGAATATCATTTCACATAAAGCTTCGTGCACATTTCAAGCATTTTATTCCATATTTTCTGATTTTGGTACAAAATATGCATGCAGTCTTAGCTTAGTGCACGGTCCCGATAGTAGAAATAAGCTGTTCTGGAGAGGTAGAGTAGCCGAATTCGACAACCACCGATAGGTGTATGTTGGTGTACACGTCATGGCATTAAATTTTCGTAACAGCTCCACTGCAACTCTTCTGGGAATTTCAAGAAGAGCTTTTAACAGCTCGCCTGCCATTTTCAAAATACAGTCCCTGCAATTGGACTTTGAATTCAAAATAAATTGGAGGAAAGCAGCTCTTCAAATACAAACAAACAAGCTTTAAGTGATGGTCCTTTTGTTAACTTTGGACACCTGTGTTGCTATTTCATTGTAAGAAGAACACAAAAAGGACACTAATTTTCTACCACAATGTGCGATCAATTTTGCAGAGATGGCAAGACGCATTGCCGAGGCCAAGATGCGTCGTAAGATGGAGAGACAAGCTCAGCTGCAGGCTCAGAGGGAAGCGAGACGGCAGCAAGGTGAGATACTAAATCTGTCGCATATTAGAGTCGATTAAATGTGTTGCATTTCATTGAAGGGGATGTAACCATGACCGGCACACTGGTGACTTAAGGCCACAAAATTACAATTTTTTGATTTGCAAAATCCAACCTATCCCATTATGTTCTCACCCTACAAATAATTATCAACCCTAATTTTGTATTTTCAACGAAGTTTTTCTCAGTGACTATTAAAAAACATTCATTTTAAAATGAAAATGTTTGGCATAAATTTAACTTTTGTGAACAATTTAGAAAATTGCTAAATAATTACCATATTATAATGGTTATATTTTGCATACTTCTCATAATAGATAATATTTTTTTAAAATGACCTACCTGCCGTAATTTTTCTGGCCTAATAATGTCCATCCAATTTTTTGCTTTACCCAAATTGTCACCAAAAATATTTTTAAAAAGTATGCATTTTTTCATTGTTTTATAGCAAATTTTGAACGATTTCCCAACTCTGGCAAATTTAAGTAAATTTTGAACAGTAATCGTTTCAATATTCAGACCATTAGTGTGCTTTTTTTGCCACAAGTTCGCTATTTTTTGGATCAGATTTCAGAATCTCAGCTGCACAAACCCAACCAAACCCTATCAATTCCTATTCTACTAAATAGATTAGTTATATTACAGTGGCAATGACCTGGTTACAACCCCTGTATTTTTTAGTTCTCACAACAATTACTTTAAGTTAATTTTTTGTAGCTTGTGAAGAATCACACAATTTCACATTTTATTTTGCTTATATTTGTGATCATCATGCTCTTGTTTGCTTGTAATGTATGTACTCACAAGCCTAGCAAACAATACTAGTAATTATAGACCTAATGCTTTGTAATCTCTACAAATTTTGGAGATCAATTCTGTTAATAATAATTTAAAAAAATAAAAAGTTTGCAAGTGTTTTTTTTTTCTATTCCACAAAATAGTAAACCCATTTTTAAAATATTTAAGTTTGATTTTAGTTGATTTCTCGTGTTCAGTTCCTATTTGTAACTCAACTAGTCACTTGTTGCATTTAAAAGATACGTTCAAAGAATTTTGATAAAAGTTGATTTGGATGAATCTAGCCAACCCGGGGTTTCCCAACTTTTTTTCCCCCCAAGACACACCCCAATCACTTTTGTCTTGTTAGTCAATACTAAGTCCAATTGACAGATTAATGCTGATCAATTGGTTAATACAGCGTGTAATCTTATTGAAAGAGGAGTACTTCTATTTTTTTGTGGGCTGCCAGCTATAGCTGGCAGGACCACTTAGCAATCCGTTGTGCGTGTGTATGTGTGTATGTGTGTATGTGTGGATGTGTGTGTCACAAATTGTTAAGTTTTTTTTTAAATTGACCTCAATTGAAAAGTTTAACTTCAATTGGAACCAAACTTCTGTCATAGGTGCACAATGGGATCAAAAAAAAAAAAAAAAAAAACTCAAGACACACCCCAATCACTTTTGTCTTGTTAGTCAATACTAAGTCCAATTGACAGATTAATGCTGATCAATTGGTTAATACAGCGTGTAATCTTATTGAAAGAGGAGTACTTCTATTTTTTCTGATTGCTTTTCTGAATTATTCAAATGAACTTTATGGCTTTTTTCCTTTCAAAGTTTGCTCAGCGACCCCATTAAGAATATATAAATATTTATTTTAAAGTCACTTACGTTTGTAATATAACATGAAAAGTGTTTTACATCGTACGATCTAGACCAATTTTGACAACATATTAAGCAAAAACTCGGAAATAAAAACGATGTGTGGCTTATCATTAATATGACATATGTAGCAAGTGAGTTAGTTGTATCTATAGGACAGATATTAAGAATTTTTTTTGAAATGCATCGATTAGGACCAAAATTATCATATTGTATCACATGTTCTTCTTATTGTTGTTGACATTCCAATTGAAATACCTTCATTTTTCTTCCACTATTATATGTGTCTGTTTGTTCTACTACATAATACCCTGAAGCTCAATTACAAGGTAGGGAACCTCATCAAATAAATCCACCCCCTAAAATGACAATGGATGAGTCCACACTGTTTCTTTCACAAAGGAGATTGAATTTAATGTTAGAAAAGTTTTAAAACACTCTACCGACTTAATACTGCATTTCAGTAGATGAACTTAAGTATAGTTTAGAGTAGACTGAGCAGCAAAATAGATCTTCTACTTTACTCAAGCATAGCTAATAACAAAGAGGTGGTCATTCCTGTAGAATAATCATCACTCAATTCAAGTAAGTGTATGACCTCGAAGTACTTGCGTTACTGTATGACCTACATTTGACGGGGTATTTTGACACAATTATATTTGTCTCACACGCATGTTGTTCTTTCGAATTTAGTAGTCATAGTAAGAATATGCTACTTAGAGAACATACAAGGTCTCTATTATGGTAATTGAGTGTATTTCATATTTAGGTTACAATAATATACATCATTTGTCAAAGTTCCTCCCCTATGACCCTCACATAGATAAAGGATGTAACTTGTAAAGATTTAATGGCTATTTATTATAGCCTTGATCACTGAGCATTCCTGAGTAAACAATACTTCCCTATTTATCACTGTATGCGTCAGTCCAGGTGTCTAAGGCTATTCACTGTTTTCACAGCAGTTGTACGACGTATGTCACAGGGTTTCTCTTTAATTGTCATGCCACTCGGCCAAGCTCAGGGTGCATGGAGGGCAATGTGAATCATGAGGAGGTAGATACTCCTTTTGGCCATGGCACACATTGATGATCTTACATGATGTGGTACTGGAAGGCAAGAATAAAAGTGACTGGCAATTGTGATCTAATTTACGGGCCAGGGCTTTTCAAGCTTTGCCAAATGAGAAATGAGCGCCCATGAATAACCCACATTTATATTATGTTTTAGACAAATCCAATCAGTCAAGAATTGATCCACTATTACTGGGATCATCTAACCCTAAATCTTTTCAAATCATTTCTATGTACGTTAATTTCAAAATCTGCACATTTGAGTTAATTTAAGCAGGATGCCTCCCAGCTATGGCAGTAAGTGAGGTATTAGAATGTGTAATACCTGATTGGTCTTTATTCATGTGATATATATGTGATACACATGTGATGTGATGGGATACACATGTGATGTACATGTGACACACATTCGATATGAGGGCAAACCACGGCAAATGAATGTATATTGTTAGTAACTAAATAAAACATACATCCTTTAGTCATACTAGGACCCTGATGTTTATTCATACCAATTTAGTTTAACCTTTCCTATTCAATACAAACTCCTTTGGACATATGAAACTGGAATCATCCATTGTTATTTTAGGGGTGTGAATCAAAAATATAAGAATAACTCATCTGTTTTAGGACTTTAAAAGTGCCACAATTTTATGTTATGGGCTTACAAATGTCTAAACTTTTTATTTGAAACACTTCAGTTCTATCACTTGTGTGTTAAGTTGTTATTACATTGTTTGTGTTTGTGTTTATATCTTCATTAATTTGTTGGATAGCACTAAATGATCATTTTATGGGGTGTCCTTTTGTACCCAATGGGTGATATTCTGTAAACGATCATCTTGACTTTATTTGAAATTATAAATGTACCTATTCTTAAAAAAATATTTATTTGCTTGCAAGAATTAAACAACCAAAGAGTACAAAGATCATGATGAACTTTGTAAAAGATGGAAACATGTTATTAAAGCTAAGCATGATTTGGCAACTCTCAAAATTTACTAAGTTATTAATTTTAGGAACATTATAATCACACTCGATATTATCTGTATGCAATTTTAAAATGAATGCACCCATTTCTCTTCCAATATTATATGTTCATCTGTTCGTGTCCACACCATTTGCAGCCCAACTACAAGGTAGGGTGAAACATCCCCATACACAATAATGAATTAGTCCACAAACACATGGAACAGCATTGCAAGCGGACTCTTTCAAAAGACTTCAGAGGTTATAGAAAACATATGTGCGTTTTCAAAAGGGGTGTCCTTTTGTACCCAATGGGTGATATTCTGTAAACGATCATCTTGACTTTATTTGAAATTATAAATGTACCTATTCTTAAAAAAATATTTATTTGCTTACAAGAATTAAACAACCAAAGAGTACAAAGATCATGATGAACTTTGTAAAAGATGGAAACATGTTATTAAAGCTAAGCATGATTTGGCAACTCTCAAAATTTACTAAGTTATTAATTTTAGGAACATTATAATCGCACTCGATATTATCTGTATGCAATTTTAAAATGAATGCACCCATTTCTCTTCCAATATTATATGTTCATCTGTTCGTGTCCACACCATTTGCAGCCCAACTACAAGGTAGGGTGAAACATCCCCATACACAATAATGAATTAGTCCACAAACACATGGAACAGCATTGCAAGCGGACTCTTTCAAAAGACTTCAGAGGTTATAGAAAACATATGTGCGTTTTGTTCAAAAAGAAATCTGCCAGCAAGCTCTTTTATGCATTTGATTTTGTGGACTAATTCATTATTGTCTTTCGTATTGTTGAGATAAATAAGTGAACAACCCCCTAAAGAAAGAATCATATAGATCTGTAATTTTGAAAGCAAAAATTCTACATCCCATTTAATGCTTTGCTGTTTTACTTCAGCAGTAGGCCCTGTTGGTGTTGCTGTTCATTTGTTACTTTTCTTGTGTTGTGACAAGTTTTGTTTGTCGTAATTTAGGAAAAATAAAAATATACTAATTTTTAACCTCTTATGTGGACAGTGTCTGGTGCAGAGATGAATAAACCTTACAGTGATTCGAAGCAAAGTTGTGATCCATTGTTAATAACTCGAGCATATCGAACCAGGTCCATTTCGGCTTGCAATATGACTTGGCTGTTATTTTGAAGATATCCAAGAATGTCATTAATACATTGAAGTGTGAGCAAATTCTACCAAAAGTCGACAAATGAGTGTTCAAAATTGGGGTCATTTTAAGTTATTCCTTGGTTTATATGTAACAGTCAATGAGTACTAAACTGTGTTCAAGGCTTTTTGAAAAATAACACGCATGTGTGAGCATCATTTATTTAAAAATAGCCCGCCAAACTCGGGTCTTGGGGTTATACATTGAAATATATTGTATAACGATTACTGCTTCTCAATCAGTCGAGGGAATTTTTTTTTGAATTAACATAACAATACTGTACAGACCAACTGCACACCTGCAAACAATCCATTGATTACTTGCTTCGAATCTCTGTTAGGTATATTAATCTCAGGTCTGGTGCCACATATATTGATGATTTTGGTTTCCAAAACAGATTGGTCCCCTGACCTAATGAGTATAGCATTATCAGAGGGGTTATTAGCAACAAAATCCCATGATGCATAGCAATGTGCTATACCGTACTGTACTAACACATGTCAGTACTTAGAGTAAAGTGGGTTTCAAAGTTTAACAAACCACATACATTTCTTAAATCATGCTTAAAATTTTCCCTAAGTATAACGCTTTGTGGGCTAAAATGAGTGTTAAAGTCAGGGTTTTTGTGTTAAGAATAGTATTTTTATGTGACCACATGACCCTATTGAGGTGAAATTTCCCAAAACTGGTGCATTGTGGGATTGACTCGAAACACCCTCTGAACATTATACTTGTTAGGCTTTGAAATGTTGCCTTATGGTTCACTCTGTTAGTTGTTATTTTCACAGTAGTTAAATTTTCACAAATCAACATGAAACACTTGAAATACAAGCACATATGTATGAATATAATAGAGTTCAATTACAAATTTTAAAGGTTATACAAAAAGAGCAACTTGTGTGTTTTTTTAAAAAAAAGAAGGAAAATCATGAAAAATTCTGTACATAGAGTAAGGCTATAGTAGATCAAAAGTAGTTACTTTTCTTGAACGGTAACTCAACACTTAATGTAATCTGTGTATTTTATTTAAGGTTATATTACTTTATGAAGTTAAAAGGGAAAGTTTGTAGCAAAGTGTTGCCTCGTTTTAAAACATTACCATACTCAAAATAAAACTGAATTAAAAGTATGTTAACTATATATTTTACATTTAAAGAATTTAGTTTCAAATTTGACAACACCTATGAAAAGTACCTGAAGAAGTTGGGATCTTTCAGGATCTTGTCTGTGCTAGCCACTCTTAAGAAATGAACATGTTCCTTTTCAGATTCTTTGATTCATGATTTGTTATATCCACTTTTATCCTCCTCCCTACTCTATCATAATGACGGGATATTTTGTTTGTTTTTAAATTGATGACCGCAGCCCAATCGGCTCAGATTCAAGGTAGAAACAACCTTTTTGTAAATTTACTTGTACGAAATGCACTTGTGATATGTGTGGCATTTGTTTCAAGCTTTCAAGGTCATATGGAAAGATTTAGTGAGGAAACTGACATGCCCTTTCTGGGTTCATGTGATTAGCATTTGTTGAAATAGTGATTTCAGCCTTGAGTAAGCAAAGGGTTTTGTAAATTCCTTATGTCTGTGTTGATGTTGCACTTATAAATTTGTTAGCTTGCATGTCTCTGTTGCTATGATCACGGGCACATAATCGTAATGGTTGTTGACATGAATGTCTGAACGCTTCTTCTTAGCGTTCCACAATTCATTGGTAAGGGCTTGTGGTGGTGTCAGGATTGACCCCTAGTTAGCTGATCCGGGGCCGCATGTATCCATGATACGCACGCTCCTAACATGGCCTGCATTTTGAGACTGGGGCAGATTGGGAACAGTCAGGGGTTTACACCCTACTCTTATTCGACACTTGCTGCGAAGTTCATGTACAGTTGTGACTCTCTGTACACGGGACCAACAGCTTAACGTCCCCTCCGAAGAACGGGATGCTTTCATGAACATTCCAAGTGAACCATGGAGGAGAGCGGTATTCTATATTTAATCAATAGCTGGTATACAGATCAAATCCAGAATTGAGAACCCGAATAAATCCCAGCAAGTGACCCTGCCAGGATTTGAACCCAGGAATTTTTGGTAGATTTGCACCACAGGCAAGCAACCTAACTATTAGACCATGCTCTCCCAAACTAAGGGATGACTGACCCACTGGTTGCGGACATTTTGTAATATGTGTGGATTATGGGAATATGGATAGCATTGGCTCAGTGAAGGTGATGGTTGGTGCAATAAAGTTTTGCAAATAGAGTTTTTATACTTTGAGAATTGCATATTACTTCAGAACAAGCCCTAAACATTAGTTAGGAAGTCACAGGTTAAAGATCTTTGCAATGTAAGTGGCAGCGATAACTTTTACAGGAATAGTTTGTCAATGCTAAAACTTGCACAAGTGGATATTTGTCTATTGGTTGCCGTAAGAGGTTATATTCTGTTGGTTGCATTAAATTTGTAAAAATCTTGTTGAAATGCATTCATAACCCTGACGACATACCCATGACATGGGCGTGACCGTGATATGTAAACTTATGAATGTTGAGGACTTTGAATAATGATGACAGCTAGTCATAAATGTCATGTGAGATTTTACATTGACCATGGTTCAATGATGCTGTAATGGTGTTGGGGCACTCTGCTGAGTGTTGTTCAGAAGTTAATTATTTGATGCCCAATTTTGAGGTTTGATTAATGTGAATTTTCCAGCATGTGTGTGGACTTTTGAGAGGAAAAGGCAAGTCTATCTATGGCTGAAAGTCTGGACGCACTTTTGAAATTGTAGTCTTGCATTTGGTGATGTATGTGTAGAGTTTCACTAGCTGTACGGCATGGCTTCTTGTGACCCAATATGGTGATTTAAGAATGTGTTGGTGTCAGTGAGGCAATTGAAGCACTGCTATAGCCATTGAAACAGAATGTTTGAAGCACCAAAATTGTTCTAAGTGATTGATAAATGTTGGACCTGCACACAAGTTGTGCCAGTGGCGGCACTAGTGTAAAATCATAGAAGTGGCGAAAATTACACGATTAGAGAATAAAGGTATGATTTTGGGAACTGGTACTCTCTTTACGATGAATTGAAACCAAGGCGACACCATTATTTTTGCGTAGAAGAACGAGGCCGGAGGCCGAGCTCTTCCACCTAAAATAATGGTATCGCCTTGGTTTCAATTCATCGTAAAGAGAGTACCGGTTGTCAAAATCATACCTTTATATTCTCCATTCTTAACCTTAAAACATTTAAGGTAATCTTAAACCCAATTCGCGACTTTAACCGGCTTAAATACAACAAGAAAGGACCGCCACCACCCAGTGCCAACAATCGAACAACCCGTTGAATGCAACAATCATACGCAACGAGACGTAACGTTGGCAGGCGCGCGCACGTAGCAAAATGCGGTATGACGCGAGTGCTTCAACCTAAAAATGTCAATACGCAGCGTGTACTACCTGGTTCAATTGTCGAATTGAACCCAGGAATTGAACCCAGGCATCAGCTAATGAAATTGCTTACATTTTCATAGATGTTTAAGAATAGCTCATAGAGGTAAAAACCCTTATTTTAACATGATTTATTGCTTTAAAACCCTTGTTTTTTTTTAAATTTCTTTTTTAAATTCTTGGGGGGGCCCACTGCCACCCCATGGTGCCGCCCTTGAGTTGCACACTCTATAGATTACTTTTAAATGTTCGCTTTGGTGTTTAATTAAAAAAGTGAAAGTAAACAGCATGAATTGGTTATACAAATTCAAGAGCACCTGTTACTAAATATTGAAAACATTTAAGTGCATAAGGTCTTTAGTACTCCCGTGGGTGCATAAGTGGGTCCAAGTGGACCTCCCTCTGAAAACCACTTTGTCGTTGGAATTTTTTTACCAAAACTCTGGTCATTGATGGGTACATCAACATGACCACACAACAGGAAAAAGAATGAAAGTCGGTTGTACAGACTCAAAATTCATTTCTGAAATAAAATTGAAAAAGTTGCTCCAGTATGATTTAATAGGCAAAATAAATTTTGAAATAGTGCCAGAATGCTTTTTATGCTAATGAGTCCTAGACCACGCCATTAGTATAATATAAAATATGGTAACAAAGGAAAAAAATATCAATTGGATATTACACAAAATCATGTTGAGAATTTAACAATTACCCTAGGATTCTCTATTGATTTATAATGTTCTAAATAGTCCACAGAACAAATTATTAAAATTGTTGACAATTCACACTCAACATTTGCAAGTTTTAATTTAAAAAAAATTCAAGTTTTAAGCAGGTTTGCTGTAATTAAGAAGTAAAATGTGTATAACTTTTAAGAGAGAACACAAGAGACTGAATAATGTCCTTAAGAATATTTATTTTTACTAGCCCCTTGAGCATTATTGGCAACAATACAGAACTCGCGCATCAATACATACATTCTCTGATGGTTTGTCTTGAATTTACATTAATTACCCATCATTATCTAAATCTGTGCGCCGAAAGATGAGTTGTATTGAAAACAAAAAATTCCCATTAGAGAGTATTATTTAAATCTAATTACCGCACCATTAAAATTCACATCTTATACCTTGCACTCTAGAGTTGAAGCCCCATCACTAAATGCAGCGGCTTTATTGTGTTTCTTTTCTACTTTTCAGCTCTGCAAATGGCTGAAGCCAAGAAGCGGGAGAAGGACCACCGGCGGATGCTGAAGGAGCAACAGAAGATTGCACGAATGCAGCAGCTGAGGTTGGAGCGAGAGATGAGAAATCACCAGATTATTGAGGTAACATGATCAGGCACAGGGCATTGATGATAAGGAGAGACACTGTGTGTAGCTTGTATATAGTTGTAGTGTTTAGTTAATGCTTGTTGCATGAAGTTAAAGTTTCTTGTATGTATACATGCTGTATATTACATGGAAATTACAAGATGTTGTCAGAAGTTGTGCCCTAAGTTACCAATGCCAATCAGAATGTAGTGGTTAGGGGAAAATAATATAGAGATAGGTAATAAAATCCTTGTGTTCAGCAAGGAAAGTGGTGAGAATAAAACTAAGAATCTGAGGTGACACTTTTGAGGGAGACACAGGCATAGACATTGTTAATAGACCTTATATTCATATGTCGGCCATCTTTGAATGGAATGATACTGGAGCATGCACTGGCTGTTGCCAGGACCATCATGCTGCTCAAATTTGAAATGTCCATTATACACATTATTAGTGGTGCATCACATTTGAATAGTGTGCCAAAGCCAGTGCATCTCCCCAAGACTCGCTTTCATTCAAAATGGCTGCCGTGTGAATAGAGTCTATTAAATATGCAGTCCATTGTAGACAATCAAATTAGATTACAGAAGTATTACAAGCGACGTTAAGCTAATCATTTAACCGACCCTAAATTAATTTACATAGTCAAATGATCCATCTTTGTGGCAATAAGCTGTGCCATTTCATTGTACTTCAGTCAAATCTGAAACCTGAGCAACTATTCGTGTCCTTTAAAGGACAACCACTGTTGATGCAGTGTGGGGACATGATCTAAATTAAACTGGAGGTAACTATCCCACTGTATTTTTTTTTGGGTCCGTTGAGGGAATTTAAACTCAAGCATCCGTTTTGCATGCACTATGAGCGTAGGAAAAAGAAAATGGCAGCCGAACTCCGTACGGTCGTGGATCTTTCAAAAGCCAAGTTTGTTATCACCACAGAGAAGCCTTGCTACAACTTCAATCCTTCATATAGGGGGAGTTAGACTACAGGTTTTTTAGATGGACAGTATCTCTGCTTTGGTGATATAAGCTAACATCGCCTTCGCTTCGCTTTGGGGGGTCAAGAAATTGGTTTGTGCTCCGCTTTGGGGGCCACGAAATTTGTTGCATTTGGTATTCTAGTGTGGTTTTTTGGATGCTGATTTTCAACTTTTTTTCAATAATTGAGGATGATTTTACATTTCCTGTACTCATATCCAACTTGTAAAATGTACTCAGAGTTTTGGGTGTTTCCATAACTTATACACGTTTACCTGACAAGGTTTGTGAATTCAAAAAACAACCTTGACTCGACTCAAACCATATATGGTTGTTTTACGGAAAGAGCAAACCAGAGTTATATCACTGGGCTACCATATAGTGCTTGGTTTTGAAAAAATCATCCTGTTTAATTCACTGAATGAAGGGGAATTAAACTGAACTAACTGCCGATACAATACCTTCCCTCTTACTACTAGTTGAAACAAGCAGACAGCACATAGCAAGGCACATTTCAAGCTGAAGCAAGTAAGCAAGCATAAAAGTAACCAAGCGCTTGAACACAATCGAACCACTTGAGGCACTCAAGTGATGTCTAGCTTTGTTTTCAAGTGGTGTTGCTTGTTTCCTTTTTTGTTTGAGCTTGCTTATAGCTTGGTTTCTGGTTGGATTTTAGCTTGTCTTGGATAAGTTTTTATTGTTATGTTGATGTTACTATCGCCTTTCATCAACCAAAGGATTAGAGGACAAGACCTTTTTTCACAATCAAGCATTTTATGTAGCAGGTAGCTAAATAGAATGAATCAGAGAAGAAAGGGTCAATTCATATGCCTACTTGTGAATAAGGAAAAAAAATAAAACTAAGAATTTGAAATCAGTAATCCAATACTTTGCCACATTACAACAAGTCCTTTGCTTGCCGAGTTCATTGTTGCCTTCTAGAGTTGTGAAGCAGTTATGTAGAGTTTGAAATGATATCATATTGGACGTGTTGTAGTTGTTTGTTGGTTGCTTACTTAACTAACCTCTCATATGCATAGGAGTAATAATATAATAAATAATAATAATAGCAGAGATTTATATAGCGCCTTAACTATTGCCTCTAACACTTTCACCAAAGGCCGCTGAATCACGTGCCCACCAATACCATGAAACCATTTAGCATCATTTCAAGGGATGCAGCAGATCGGGATCGACCGGCTTTGCCTTATCAGCAACATACATCGAGATAACCATCGCTGCCGAGACCAGCTTCCTCAAATATCGCATGGGTAATTTCGGGACAAGAAGTCTTGTACTCTAATTATCGGTACTGGGAGTTGGGTACAGACGTAGCAGATGCACAACGCGATGTTTGTAATTTGTTGATAAAACTAGAATTCTTTTGTTGATTGAAACCATGACACACGATACTACATTCAAATACAGGTATATTATTTGTCGTGATCTAAATCTCCCTAGCCTCCCGCGGGTTCGGGGTTTTTAGAATTGGTCTGATGTGTTCCCCTGCATGTCGTAAAGGGCCGACTAAGAAATGGGGCCCCTGCGGGTTCGGGGTTAAAATTGACACCGATGTGTTCCCCTGCATTTCGTAAAGGCGACTAAAGGGCCTCGTCTGTGTATTTGAACAACGTTGTATTTGGTCATTTAGGATTATCTTATAAATGTGAATGATTTCGACTGTGTAATTGTATTATTAAGATGTTCTGTTGTATTACTCGTTTAAGTACATGTAGCTTAAAATTCAACAATTAACATGAAAAACAACACAATTATCAACATTTGTACATATGTAAGACCACCTATTTATTTTTTTTTTGTGAATATTAAATAGTAGCATATTGTAGGATGGGCACATACACCCTTTTTCTCTTTCTTCAAATCTCTATTTTAACGAGTGTATTCTAAGGCCATTTTGGCTGCTGAAAACGATTCTAACAAGCATTTTCATATCAAATGAATTTGATTGGGGGTTGTGTTTCCATGATTTTAAATTTTGCATGTAAATTCAATGGAGAATTTTGGCAATTTTAGACATAACTTAAAAAGCTGTTCTTCTCAAACCTATTTTGTTCAGAAACTCAACCATATGCTTCTGATATTCTATAATTATTTGCAAAGAAAACATATAATATGGTTGAATTGCAACAGGCTTCAATTTTACAAAACATGGTATTGTAAGGGTGCATAGCAGTAAATAGAATAGCCTTTCAATCAGTAGACTTACCAAAAGACCATGGGTAAACACCACCTTTAGCTTTTTTGTGAAAGGCCATACAAGTATAATTGATTTTATGTTATACAAAGAGTTTACTGAAGCATGCCAGCAAGTGGTGCAATGAACTTTCTTATGTCCTTGTAGTCTACTGGTCCATGCTAATTCTATTCTGGCTTTGCACCAATTACATTTTCATTAAATTGAATCCCTTTCGCATTCACAGAAAAATCTATTATATTTTTCCTTTGCCAATATTTATCAAATATACGAAGGCATCTGTGTGTGAGTTTCTGACCAAATAGGTTGAGAATAACCTTGTTGTTTGAAGTAATGTCTAAAATTGCAAAAATTCCCCATTGACTTTACATGCAAAATTTAAAATCCATGGAACCACCATCAAAATTCATTTAATATGAAAATGCTTATCAGATTCATTTTTGGCAGCCAAAATGGCCAAGGAATCTACTCGTTTTGAAAAAAAAGTGGTCATATGCCCACCCCTAGTATTAGGGTTTCTACTGTATAATTGTTGATGTAATTTAAAATCTATCAGTTTGTGCATAATGCCCAAGTGTATTGGAGCCATTATAAAATGTACATGTATGAGACAATCTATTTGGTCTGTAAAGGGGATCTCATGTTTGCATGTTCTGATGTGATTGTCGATTATCTGAAGTTGAAGTTTTTGCTTGGTACATGGATGAGTGATGACCTTTGTCATCAGTCTATGATGTGTATAGTTATAAATTTATCAGTATATCTTTTGAACTTGTTTTTATTGATGCATGTTTTCTAAGTGTATCTTTGCTATTAGTTGGTTTATCTAAGTGTATCTTTGCTATTAGTTGGTTTTATACATGGATAGGTGATGCTCTGGTTCATCAGTGTATGATGTGTATCCTTTTGTAATTGTTAATTGTAATTTGAATTGAAATGAAGTTTTAATATTGCGTTGTTTTTTTTATATTTAATGTTAAATGACAAATGTAATGACATGATATAACACAATTGTGTTGAGTTGTTGTTAAACTTTAATACTCACTCACTCACTCACTAAATCTCCCTAGTGACTTCAATCACTCTCAAAAACGTGGGTATTTCTTTGAATAAAATGCAAAGCTGTAGAATTTGTTGGACAGCCCTTCCAGTGTTAAGAAAGAGAATATTGGCTATTCCATGAATTGCTGTATCCCAACACCTTTGATACATGACAATTTTAATGCAAAGTGGTACTTGTAAATATAGCCTTTTGCTGGAGTTTTTCTTTTCTTTTTAGTTGGTGTATGTAGAGAATGGATATCAATTATGAGGGTTGACATTTGACCATGCTTTTTACCCATAATTCTTTGCATCCATTACTCAGTAATTACATTTACAATATAGACATTAGCCTTTAGCCACGTTAGTTTATTTGCACATGTTCAACTGTTGAATTCCACAATACTCAAGGAATTTTTTTTTAGTATTGTGGAATTCGAACAATTCCTGATTATCGAGCAATTTCTGTTGCCATGTTTTCTATGCTTAAAACATGTCATTTGAAGTGGTTACATTTTCAAAACTTTCCCTTGTTATAGATTTTTTTCCATATTTATTAACAGTTTTCATTCTCAATTAAAATTAAATGATCATTTGTGTTTGCCCATGTGTACACATTTCAAACTGCTTTGAAATTACTTGCACTTGGGGTCATTATCTTGCAAATTAAGAAGTTATTATTTGTAAAACAATATACTTAATAATAGATCTGGACCCATTCAGAGGACCACAGCGATCAGAGGGCCCAAAGATAGTTTCAAATTGGGCCATTTTAGGGAAATCTCTTTTTGAATATGGTCCCTATAAATGTCAAACGGAATTTTATCCACCCCACAGTCCATGTCAGTTCTCCAGCTGTCATGGTTTTGCCTTACTAGCCTGCAACCCTGATTGTTAGTAGAGTCACACATGTGACCTCTTACAGATTTAGGTCAAAGGTCATCCAGGGGTCATTTTCATCACTAGGTGTATACCCTGATAGTTTCAAAGACTCTGGAGGTGGTGGGGTCAGGCGGGGACATAATCACACCCTAACGCATTTCCGAGGTCTGCTTGTTTTGTATGAGGAACATTTTTTTAACAAGATTTAAACTGTGCCGAGGTGGTGGTGGGTAACAACAAAACAAAACAAAACATTTTGGTGAAAGTTGGGCAAGTGGTGTTTTTCTCTCTTGAACGACCTTAAACTTTTTTTATCTTTATGGTTTGACTTTGTTTCTGTATCTAAGCACTCTCATGTTTTGTTGCCGAGTAGCTAATTTTTTGATTGCGGTGTGATGACTGCTGTTGTTTGGAGATATGATTAAAACATTAAGATGTTGTTTTTTAATTTCTTTCTTGTAGGAGGGGAAATCAGAACAGCAGGCTTGTTACTGAAACACCAGGTAAGTTAAAAGAACACTGTTCTACATTTGATCACTTTTTGCTCCCAAATTGAGCAAATTATCGTATGATGAATTGCTCTGTTTAATTTTCTATTAAACAATAACAAGTTTTCCTTGGAAAGCTGTATGGGTCATATAGGGAAATTATTTTATGAAGTCAAAAAAAAAAGACATATACAAATTTTTGTAATGCTGGTAGAGGTAATTAAGTGCGATCACCCAACATGGTTAAGGGCATAAACTTCAATCATTGCAAAGGTATCCATGTAGCAACTTCGCTACCAGGTTGAAACTTCACAATTAATTACCACTAGCACCGGCACTATGCACAACACTAGTGTTGAGTCGTCCAAAACTTGCATTTGGTTTTGCCAATTCCAACCCAAGGTTGGTATATTTTGACTTCCTCAAGACATTGCTCATACAATGGCAGCACCAGAAAAAAAGGTGGGGCTGTGTTAAGGTCTTCTGGTGTGGTGCCTGTCTTAAAGCAATAATAGCACATTTTTTTGAAGAGCGGCCCCAATTTTCCAAAAATTTTGAGATTTTGGCTCGGTTGCATTGGTAACTGGCTAATAAACTATACCTGTGAATGATTTAGCTCAAAAATGTCTATTTGTTGCAAACGAAGGAATTTTGTAATTAGAATAATTAATAGATCTATGATAATAATTCAATGGCTGCTGGAAACGGCCTTCCAATATGAAATAGCCGGGAAATAGCGCAATGTACGTGTCTACGCTCATCCATTAGTTGTTTTATTGGTTCAGGCAAGTCAAGTTAGAGGTCATTTTCGCGAGGTGACACTATTTTATAACGGACGAACAGAATTTTGGTGTTTCCAGGTCCGCCTTAAAATTACAATTTTGGATCTCGATTCACAAAATTATAAAGGAAGCGAATTTACAAAATCGCTTCTTTTATGGCAATTACGCACTTTTGAGTTTTACCGTTCGCAGGTATAGTTTACTAGACAATTACCAACACAACTGTGAAAAAATCTCAAATTTTGAAAATTGAGGGCGCTCTTCAAAAATGTGCTATTATTGCTTTAAGAAAAATGTTCAGCAAAGAACCATTTCTTGAAACTTTGGGGGATAGAGTAAACACACTGCATGACACTTGAGAACTGTAAATTGTGAAAGTGATGTGTGTATTTTACTGTTCATAGGTGGGTGCATTCTTTTGTGGTTGTAAAAAATAAACTACATGATCAGAAAAAATTAGATACAGCATCACATACACTCATTATGGGGGCTTTTGGGGTGTTCATGTGAAACCTCAATGTACGTGTCTTTCCCTTAAAACTTACAAGATAAAATTAAATAATGTATGACATGCTGCACCCACCTATGCAACATTAGTAAAAGATATCTCAGGGCTACCGAAACCTGAATTGGTTCTGTGAGTTGATAGATCCACACCGGGCCACACACACCACCTCGGCACTGTTGGAAGACACAGTGATCCTTTCTGGGTTTGCTAAATCCTCTGGGATACCCTAGGCTAAATCCACTTGTTAGGTGATCTATAAGGCCTATGACTGCTGTGTTACCCATATCCCAGTGATTCTCTTCCCCCTCCCACATGCATTCTCGTAGCTACTCTTCTTGGTAGTCCTGGGATATCTTTACTTGGTGTCATTGTGAAACCTGTACTTAAAGTGATTGCATGATTATATGTCAGCACCGTTGACTGTTATAAGAAGACCCTTACCAAATACACAGGACCTAATTGTTGCACAATTAAATCCCAAATGACATAGGCAGAACACAGCAGGTGTGGTAGTATACCTGAGGCACGCGAGTGTTTACTGAGGCATGCTGCAATGAAAACAGATTTTGTGTATAGACATTCTCGTAATTGTCAGTGTTGAACTACTGGAGAGGTGGAAATTGCTCGTATGACCCAGTGTACAGCTTTGGAATTGTACCTGGCTATTTTGATCTCCTCAGTCCTGAAAAAATGTGAAAATTGTTGATATGAGGTCAATCTAGAATATCTTAAGCTTCAAATTGTCATGGGTGTGTGTGTGTATGTAGTGTGTGCATGTGTGTGGGGGTGTGTGTGTAGTGTGTGCGTGTGTGTGTGTAGTGTGTGCATGCAAGTGTTTTATGTGTGTTTGTGTGTTTGCATGAGCATCATGAACTTATCATTATGCTATGGGTCATTTACAAAGACTAAAAACCTTTTGGAGCAATTTCTCAGTCTACTTAATGACATGGGACACACTAACATCATGTTCATGGTCACAGTAATCAAGGAAACCAACATTTTGCATTCAAGCTTTCTTTTTCACTTCAGGAATGTTACTTTGCTTTAAATTCCTGCTTTTGTTCCAGTTATTTTGAAGCACTTGCTTCTTATGCACATTTTTGTTCTTGTTTTTTTTTCCCGTGCACTAATTTGCCGCCTGTCTGCCGCACTTAACCAGGAACGTGAACGTCGCAAGCATCTTCTTATTTTGGTAAGGGATTTCGGGAAAGTGAAAGCAATTTGGGAAATATCATGAATGTACTGAATGAAACTGTAAATGCCATTTGGCTTCAGTCTTCAAGTTTTCTTCTAAATACCTTAAAGAATGTATATCATTTGGTGATTGGAGCTTATTTTTGATGCATGTATTCTTAAAACTGGAAGCATTTTGAATTGCAATACTAAACTATGATTTTCTTAACAAAAGCTTAATTTGGTTTGATATTGGAAATAACACCACTTTCTTGGTTTTGCTACTTCCTATTATTTATGTAAGCACTGTGATTACTTTCTTGAAGCACCCCTGTTATGTAAGGTTCCATAACTGCATTAATTTTTTTGAATAAGCAATGAGCCAAAAATAGGTCGGTTTAAAACACAAACAAGATGTCCATACTGTCCATCGTGCATTATGTGGTTGCTATACTGTGTTCGTCATCAAATATGCAAAAGATATTTGGCTTTTGTTTATCTCTCCCCTCCCCAAAAAACGACTTGTTTTCCATGGCACCTCCAGTGTGTGTTATGCGCACCTCATGTAACTAGGTCTGTTGCATTAGTGTTGTTTGGTTTCTCCCCCATAAGGGTGTTTTGGAATTCATCCCATAACTGCCTGTATGTCCCTATATGAACTTGTACTAACACATATCAGTACATTAGGGTAAAAAGTGTTAAGAAGTTTTCAGAACCACAAGACCTTTCATGATTATTAAAAAATTCCCAAAGTAAATTGAGCATTCAAAATCCGTCCGGATTTTTATGTGTTAAGATAGGATTTTTGTGGGATCACATACCCTATGAGGCGAAATTTCCCAAACTGTGAATTGTGGGATATTGACTCAATACCCCTACTGCGTTCCCCCATCAGTTTTGGTGGTATAAAGAGTCTTGCCAATTGTAGTGGGAACACAGTATATAATTGAACAGAAATCCAGCCTGGACACACACTACAATATTACTGCTCCTACTCCATATCCTGATATCATTGAGTGATAGTCTCCATGGAGGTATTGCATTATTTTGAAAAGGGCATAGTCAAGACATGACAATGCATGTGTCTATCACATGTACTAGCTATGACAACCATGCCTTATTCATGACCTAACCAAGTGTTAATCCAAGGTGATTTCAGATATTCAATACCCCAAATGCAAGGCGTATACTTGATTCCAATTGTGCCTTCAAGGCAGGATTCGGTGCGATTTAAATCAGTTGATTTTAATCGCGCCGCTTAATCATGATTTAAATTGAAAAAAAACTTCAATCATGAGTTTTTGATTTAAATAATTTAAAAATATTTTTTTTTTTTTTTTAATGGATTTAAAAAAAAAAATCACCAACCTTGCTTCAGTGTGAAGGCATTCATCTGAATACAGCCTCTGGAAAACCTTGCAATGTTTTATAGTGTGTTTGATTTTGATTACGGACCACATCTCAACACATGCCAACCACCATTGTATGTGATCACCAATAACATTTGTGTGGTAAATTGTTTTTTACATGCAAAGAACACAATCTCAATACTTTAAAAGTAATACTCTGGTGCAAAAAGTCTCCCCACTAATTGCATGTTCAACTTGCCTCAGTAGCGAGTACGACATCTATTTATCTTAAAGTGTCTCTTACCGCCAGGTGAATCTTGCAAGTTTTAATTCTCAATACATTCTGCCATGTGAGATCATGCTGAGGACCATTGTCAGGGTGTCCCGTTGTAAAATCCTCTTCCACTCCGTATTAGTCCTCTGATTTTAAGCTCTTACTGACTGCCTTGCTAAGCGGAAATCAGAATTTGGAGAGTTGTATTCGCACCTCCCTTCAGATTGAAGTTTCGCAATCATTGAATCAAGGAAATTTACCTGTGTTCAAATGAAAAACTTTTCAACTGAGAAAATTTTCTTAACCCACGCTACAAATATGCAACCGAGTGGTGATATTGTTGCACAGGAGCACATTTAAGGATTCCATTACACCATGTTCCCTGAGCATTTTTGAGGTAATATTGCTGCCCTATTTATCATTATGTGGCATTTGGTAGACTATTCACTGCTTTCACACAGCAGTTAAGAGAGGTATAATGTAGCAGAGCTTCTTTCTTTGGAGAATGTCCTCACCATGTTTCGGGGAATGCAGGCCAATTGTTATCTCCCCTCCCACCCAAATCACATTTTAACTTGCATATGCATGCAATGGTGCAGAGAGAGAACGACGTAGCAGCACATGATGCTGGTACGAGCCTTGGAGGCCCGCAAGAAAGCGGAGGTGAGATTTGTGAGGATTTTGAATTGAAGGCATTTGAAAGTACCTTGAAGAAGTGGGATTGAATGCAATGCTCTTTAGTAAGGATTTCTTCCTCAGTTAATGTGTTTGACAAATTGTTGCATTTTACTGTGTAATTTCAACGCCCCATTGGAAATTGCTCACGCCATCAAGCAAAGATTTACGTTTAACTCGCACAAATCTAGAAGTGAAGGGCTGCAATCCCAAATGGCTGGAGATGATGCATGACTTAAACATTTTTTTTTTTGAACAAAACTTTCCCCTTCCCCAAGTTGGGAAAGAATTGGAGAATTTATTGTTTACAAGCATAAGCCATATAAATAATCAAGTTCTTCATGCACTGCCCAACACACCTTCCCATGACAATTGTGTGTGCCCATACACAGAATATACAGACAATTGAAGTCTTTAAATACATTTGACACAATCTGTAGTGAACTACTTTTTTTATTATATAACTACTTAAGTTGCGTTTTCCTACTTGTCCTTTGGGTGAACCCCCTATTACCCCCGGAAGTCGTACAAATTTTGATATCAGATGACTGCCGTATTTTTTCTTCTCTTGTCGTCCTGAAGCTGGAGCCTGTTCAATCCATTTCTTCCCAAGATATAAACAAAAACCATGGTTTTAATGGTTTAACCCATCAATATTAGCTCCAGTATTGAATAGGGATTTGCAAATGCTTATTGCGTCTACCATCAAAACATGCAAGTTTTGTTTCCACGGTTCTTGATGGGGAGTAGGTGCAGTGTCATGCTCTCATATCAATCAGAGAACAACAATAGACAAAATCGGAAACAACCACCTTTAATTTTGCCGATGTACCAAAATGTTGTCTTTCATCAAACACACATTTCTTGTCGCACAAGGGGGAGAAGAAAGAGCTAAGCAGGAGAAGAAGGCGGATAAAAAGATGCAGAAGTAGAATAAGTTTCCAGCCGCAACAGATTGAGCTTACACATGGCAGAGAACTCAAGAAAGAAACCAATAGAGACTGAAATACATGATGAGAAGGGTAGTGGCTGACCTCAGAACTACAACTTTATTAATGCTAACGGTCCCGCGGTTTCGCGATCACCCGCCTGGGTTTCGCGATGACTACAATCAACCCACCCTCCAAGTTTGCATGTCCTACCTCATGTTTTACCCAATTTGACCTTGAATGACCGCTAATGACCTTGTATGACCTTTAGACAACAACATATACATCCCGTAACTTAACTGATATGGAAAGGCCACACATTAGAAGCTATTAGGGTATTATATAATATTAAACCTTTTTGGAAGCAGTCAAATTATAATATATAAACCGTTTTGGACGCCAACCCAAAATTTGACTGTTTTTTTTTTTCGCGATTACGCGGCTTTGGGGCCTTCCGTCTAACCAATCGAACTTTGATCTGGCCCGGCCCAAACTACGCCGCGCACCCCCCAATTTTCGTGACCGTACGCTCCCAATCCCGGCCCCGAGAAATAGGCGGACAGACAGCCGGACAGACATCCAGAACAGAACAGATAACACGTGGCCTAATTATAATATAGATAATCTAGAGTTTTTACAGGATTCAGTAGCATTGGCTTAATTTAAGTTGAAATATACACTTCGATGGAAATCCCAATTGGGATTGATTATGTGCTTCTCATATGGGGTATTGAAATCAATTTGAAATATCCACGCCATAACCATGCCATCAAGTTATGATCAATGCAAGGTTGTTCATATGATGGTCATTGACACACATGTGTTGATCATGAATCTGACTATGGCCCCTCCAGAATTAAATTCAGTACCCCAACCCCACTTTGTGAGACTACACTCAATTTCAGTTGGAAAATGTAATAATCTTACATTATAATACTGGCACCACAGAATTAATTCTCATATGCTATAACATTGGGCCTGATTTTCACAGATTTGAACTGCAGAACTTGTGTGCAGGAATGTGGACAATAGCAGGGTCCATTGCTATTGTACAGTGTGAGTCAATAAAACCCTACATTCAGGAAAGATTTTTTTCTCAAAGGTAAGCGTTATTTTTGCCTCAATGTTTGCCCACAACTCGCAGTCCATGCCCCTCTTCCCTCGACCATCAGTTCTGTGTGTTCCTTCTTGTGCACATCAACCACATAAGTAGAGTGCTCACCCGTTACTTCCATGCCCAACTAATTCGTGTGCTAAGTATTTAATATTCACAAGTTGTCTTTTTATGTATTTTAGTGACACATCTGTAGACGCGTGATACTTGATGACGTGAAATACGCCTTATTCGTTCTTATCGGTTATTATATAACTACTTAAAGGTCCGTTCAGGTGTGATCATCCTATTGTTCGTTAATTTGTTGATTCGACCCCTGTGACCTGTCCACTTCTACCCCGGCTAACGTCTCAGTTACTACACTTACTTTTGATATATCTAATAAATGCCCCGTATGCCTGTTTTCCTTCATTTTGTTCTTTCCCCCCTGAAGTGCTCGTACCCCTTTCATCTAATCCCTCTCATTCATTCCAAGATCTAAACAAAACCAGATCCTTGTCGTATCCCTTTCCCTAATGGTACCCATCATTTGAGCTCAGATCGCGCTCGGGCACATACTACTCGGGATTTTCTTTGTTTTCAAACATTCTGCCTCACGCTATTTTTGCTTGTCCTGTGGCTCTTTTTGCTTTCCATTCGCACACAAATACTAACCCCCCCATGCCTCATGCTTCCTGTGTTTTGGTCCAGCGGGTTTTGGCACGTTTTATCGATGGGGGGACACACCCGGAATCGTGTGCATTCCCGTGTAGTAGTCATGCTCCAGTTATCACGCAGAGAACCAATAGAGTAAATTTCGGAATTCAACACCCTTTAACTCTTCTTGCCCGTGTGACTGGTCCACAATTTGTCTTTTCAACACGACATTTCTTGTCGGCCAGGAGAAGGAAAGAGCTAAGCAGGAGAGGAAGGATGATTAAGAAAAGATGCAGAAGGTAGAAGACAGTCATCCATCATGAAACACCGCGATGGAGCTTAATCTGGCAAGAGACCTCACGAAACAATAGAAGACATGAAACCACCTACATGAGGACTAAGAACAGTGCTTGAGTTAAGTCTGGTCTGGGCTGCACCCTCATAACTACAAATTACAGTCGACTGGTATCCTTTTCGGTTTTCCTATCTTATATATCCTCCTCTTCTCACTAATCGCGGTCCCCGTGTTTTCCGGCCTTCCTTTGCTTAGTCGTGTCGGCATGTTGCATCGCTCGTTTCTCCTCGCGTTCCTTGTTCGCTATGCTGTCGATTGACATCAACAATCAACAAAAACCCACCCGCCCAGTTGCATGTCCACTACATCAATGGTTACCCAAAATTTGACCTTGAATGACCCCTAATGACCTTGTAGTGACCTTTAGACACAGACATATACCGTAATACTGATATGGACGCCCACCATTAGAGCTAATTAGGGGTTATATATAATATTATAACCGTTTTTGGAAGACCCGGTCAAATTATAGATATAAACCGTTTTGTGAAGCCAACCCACATTTGCCTTTTTCGCGATTACGCGGTTGTGGGGCGCATATCCGCTAACCAATCGAATTTGATCTGGCCCAGCCCAACTACGCGCACCCACCAGTTTCGTGACCGTCGATCCCCGCCTCCGAGAAATAGGCGGACAGACATCGGACAGACATCAGACCGACAGATACACGTGCCTATTATAATATAGATACTCAGAGTTTTTACAGGATTCAGTAGCATTGGATATTTCAGTTTGAAATATACCCTTCGAGGGAAAGCACAATGGGGCTTGATTTGTGCCTCTCATTGGGGTTATTGAACTCATTTGAAATATTCCACGCCATAACCAGCATCACGTTATGACATGCATTTTTTTTCATATGCAGTGCATGTGACACCCATGTGTTGATCATGATCTAACTATGGCCCCTTCCAGATTAATTCAGTACCCCACTTTGGGAGACATCCAATTTCAGTTGGCAAATGTATAAGCTTAACATTTACTGGCACCACAGAAATTAATTCTCATATGCTAATAAACATGGGCCTTGATTTCACCATTGAACTGCAGACGTGTTCAGGGAAATGTGGACAATAGCAAGGTCATTTCCTATTGTAGCATTGTGAGTCAATAAAAACCCTACATTCAGGAAAGATTTTTTCTTCAAAGGTTTAAGCGTTATTTTTGCCTCAATGTTGCTTTGGTTGGTTACAGATATAACAGGCTATCAGAAGAAGATTTTTATTTGGTGTCTTTCGTACTTGGTTCCTAAACTATGACAATTTTGCGGATAGACCTAAACATTCCAGTTGGCCGATTTTTTAGCCATACCATGCGAAACCGACACCGACGTATCCATAACACGTATCGTACAGACAGTCACACATGCAATTTCATATGGTCTCGATTTCATCTCGACAAAATATATCATTTGAATAAAATGGCTATGTGTAACTATTATAAGTAAATATCTTCAACTCACCATTGTTCAAATATAAAGGAGTCAGTTTATCGAATCACCCCATATCAATGTCTGCAGTTCATGAAATAAGAAATTGCTACCGACAGATTTTGTGTTTTACATCTACTAGGTAATTATTTTGCACAAATACATATACTCGCGTCCATCAATTGTAAGAAGAACTAAGCTGAAGTTTTCTGTATATAAAATCGGAATTCAAACTTAAATTCAATACCGACACTGCTGTTTTTTTTTTCAACGTAATACAAAACTGTCTATGGTTTCACTTTTGCTCCCAAGTTTGCGTTGTAGTTTCAAACCATGAAATCATTGCTGAACCAAAGTAAACTGGTCTTACACCAGCTTATCTGAATTTCTTATTTGGGAAATTGAAATTTTTTTACTTAGCATTTTCTTTTTGTATCCTGGTAATACTTTTATAATCCTTCAATTTTTCTCCCACCTTCTATTGTTAGCAATATTGGTGTTAAATGTTTGTACTCAAATCATGTTACTCTATAGTTAAGCGATGCATCTTTGTTTGGCTCAAAATCGCCACACAGGATTTTTAAGGTCTCTCAGCAAAATAGGCATAACTTCTTCCTCCAAAGTTCAAATGAACACAATAAACGTTTTTCTGAAAGCCTGTTTATCCTTCTTTATAACGATAGCAACAATTGAGCAAAAAACAATTGTTAACCATTTGTTAATTATTTTTTATTCTGAATGTAGGTTTTTTTTTTGACTCACACTGTATTTTGCAACTCATACCACAGACCCGGTCCCACAATATCACATTGAAAAAGTAGTACTTGGGAAATGAACCCCAGTTTAAATTGAGCATTTCCATATTAAACCAATTGGATTAAATAGGTTGATCTAGTTTCGACTGGGTTTTAACTTGGATATGAAAGATCCAATTCTGTCCTTTCAGAAGTGCATTTTTAAAACCCAAGTCCCAACATAGTTCATACCAATGTGAAACCAGGCTTAAACAGGTGAAACGAATTTAAATCTAGGTGAATATGTCTTGATTTTTGTATTAAAACAGATAAACCTGGCTGAATTCATTTTGCTGGATTCAATTGGAATTTAGGGTTGGGAAGAACCCAAGGAAATGCCTGTATTTATATACCAACGCACGATACAGTATGTGGCTGTGCTGCTTAAGTGTTATGTTAGTAGCAGGGGGAGGCCCGGGGGCAAGACATGCCAACCTAACAGCAACAGACGCATAAACTTCCGGCGTAACCCGAGTGCTAGTCTTATTTCAAAGACTTAACGGAAGAGGGCGCTCTTATGCATATCGAATGGTCACACACAGGCTTGAATAAATGTTAGGCCTGGTCACGAATATTTAAATCTAAATCGTTATTTGTAATTTAACACTATTTTGCAGCGGGGTTAATCCACTAACACCGACGGATTTTGAAGTCAAAGTAAATTATCCATGATATTACGAAGAAATTGAACGAAGGTTTTAAAAGGTGATTTTGCAATGTCACTGGGACCGGCTGCCATAGAAAAGCACGTAAGAATCCTTAAATTACCGTTGGAAATCCCCACCCAAATCTAGCAGATCGTGTCCGACCCCCCCTGGTATAGGAATATATTGCCCAACTATACACCTACCATTATGCAGAACTTTTCAGCAAATTTTTATAACCAATGATCTTAAAATATCATTTGATTGCTTTTTTATCACTCTAAAAATTTGAAGTCTTTGTTGCTGCATTAATATCATTTTTTTGTGGCTCCAGCTATAGCTGGCAGGACCACTTAGCATCCGTTGTGCGTGTGTATGTGTGGGTGTGTGTATGTGTGTGTCCACAAATGTTAAGTTTTTTTAAATTTGACCTCAATTGAAAGTTTAACTTCAATTGGAACCACACTTCTGTCCTAGGTGCACAATGGGATCCCGCATATTTTTGATAAGGTCAAAGGTCCTGTTTGAAGGTCAAAGGTCAGGTTGAAAAAAAAAAAGGTCAAAGGTCATGTTGAAAGGGTCAAACGTCGCATGTTGAAAGGTCAAAGGTCAGTTTGAAAGGTCAAAGGTTCCAATGTTGAAAGGTCACAGGTCATGTGAGTTCAAGTTGAAAATGGGCTTAAAATGTAAATATATCTAAATTGAAAAACTTGAAGTTCATTGGAACCAAACTTTTGTCATAGGTGCACGATGGGGTCCCTCATATGTCGATGATGATCAAAGTCACGTGCCAGGGTCAAAGGTCCTGGGGCGGCCACGCTTATATTCTTTGAATATAGAGAAGCGCGAAAGCCGAGAACCGCGAAATTCAGTTTTTCTCTGTCTTTTTCCCTACCAGCTTTCCTGAGCTTAACTTCTGAGAACATTCGATTGCCGGCTCATCTTTACGCCGACTTGCCTGATGGTTGTGGAATTCTTGCATAACTTTGCGAGAACCGCTCGGACTAGGTACGTTGGACTGAAACAACGAAGTCACTCTTAATGTCATGCCCTCACAGCTTTGTTTTTACTTAGATTTGAAATAATACCTAATATTTTACAGATGGAAGATAATAATATAATATATTGGCTTTTATAAAGCGCCATTCCTACAAGATCACGGCGCCGTTGCCTATTATTATTACGCTGCCCCGTCAGAAATCATCACAATCATTTCGCTTCATCTAGGCCGGCCAAGCTGGCCAAGCGCACAATCCTATCAGCAGTTATATTGTGAATTTCCCCATAACAGCTACCTAATTATCGCGTGGGTCAACGAGGCAAGCGAGGTAAAGTGCCTTGGCCCAAGTGCAACACACATTGGCTGCAGCGGGGCCGAACCCACAACCTTTGGATCATGATTCCGGCAGTCATATCCACTGGACCACATGTGCCCTCATAAATGCCCTCAGATGGAAGATTGAAAAATAAACAGTAAGGTTTCTAAAGGTGGGTTCATACTTCATCGGCAGACGTCTGCAGAAGCTAGCCTTTCGAACAGTCTTTTTAGGCAACACGTATATCATGCATCCGGCGCGCAAAGCATGTTCGAAAGACTAGCGTCAGCCGGCGTCTGCAGATGAAGTATGAACTCGCCATAGTGATATATACCGACGTGTTGGCTTAGTGGTTAGAGCGTTCGCCTCACAGTCGGGAGGTCGCGGGTTCGAACTCCGACCGGGTCATACCAAAGACTTTAAAAATGGTACCTACTGCCTTCTTGTCAGGCGCTCGGCATTTAAAGAATGGATTAGGGGAGTTAACATGCGGAGCTACCAGAAGACTACCCCCCTACTGTAGCTTTCACTGCATTGGCAGACGCATGGCCTCGGGTTATGGAAACGGAGATAGGCACCGCCCTATGCGCCATTCGGTGCAGGAAGGATTTAACTTTTAACCATAATGATACCAAAATTATTGGTTTTTGATGTCCAGGGTAATTGATGAAAATGATGAAAAAAAAATAACTGAGATTTCACAAAAATATTTGGAAAAAAATATCAGGAATTTGGCAATCGGGATCTTGCTATAAACACAGCCTGTGACCTGATTATTGTATCTAAAATCTAGTAACATTGGCTTTGTTTTTGCTATTTGATCAGATGAGGATGACATTCCAACCATGACCGTCCTGCAGGCTGGTCTCTTCAATGATCAGGATCATATAGATGAAGTGATCACTCTGACTGTGCAATTACTCAGTATGGCCGTAGATGATCCAGGTCTACTAGGAGAACTTAACAATGTAAGTAATCATAATAAGATAACGGGCATTGTACATAATGCTCTGGTATTCAGATCCAGATCCTGTGGGATGCATCTAAACAGTGCTTATGTAGACGTTAACAGGGTCAGTGAACTAAATGAAAAATAGAAACAAACTATTAGCTCTTAAAAAGATCTCCGAATAACATAATCCAGGTTTTTTGTGAAATACATAAGTATGCAAAAAATGTGCAAAAATTGCTGATAGCTTTATGGCAAAGGTCATAATTCTTTACTATGCGTTTTGTTTGTTTTCCACCAGACGTCTTATGGGGAAAAGCTAGACGATGTCATTGTGACAGAAAACAACATGTCTGAGATGCTTCGTCTCTTTATGGTTCGAACCAATGGCAAAGAAAATCAGGTATGTAGCAATTTTAAAAATTCCAAATTTGAGGCAAGTTCATATTTGTTTATGCATAAGATCAGACTTTTTGTGGGCTGCCAGCTATAGCTGGAGGACCACTTAGCAATCCGTTGTGCGTGTGTATGTATGTGTGGATGTATGTGTGGATGTATGTACTAACTTATACCCAATTTTCGGGTCCAGTGTTTGAATACACACCAATAATTGTGGGACCCCTATATGAATTGTGGGACCGACAGCCGGTCCCATAACTTATTTTCTCTGAAATGAATTTTCACATGGATTTGTGTTGTTTTCTTCATGAATATGGCATGGGTCCCAATTTTGAGATGTGTTTTCATAAGTGTGTTTGAGGTAGGTAAAACACACAACACACACTATCCCACAATCTGTTGGTTGTTAATAGCGCCCTATGTGATGGATCCAATATCATGTTTGGGTCCAACATTCGAAACACAAGCACTGAGGAGTCTTGCTCAATTTTGTCTAGATTAAAACACAACATTAAAACAAACAAACATACAAAAAATACATACAAAAATAATATGATTAACCATGCTCGACCAAGTAGCTGTATGGCCTTTAATATAGTCAGTACCTAGTAGAGGTCTTGCATAGATCTTCAATATTATAAATACTATGTCTTATGGAAAAAAATAGTCAGAATGATTCGCGGAATGTGGCACCAGATTTTGCTTCAGATAATGGGCCATTTTTGTTTCCTTATCTCAATTTTTTTTAAAAATTTTGGATGTCATACCCTAGAAATATTGGTGGAAATGACAAAATTTTCACACACAAACCTAAATGGTGGGTTTTTTTTTTAGCAGCCAGAAGAGTCTGTGAAGGAGAAGAAACTGGCTTTTAAAGACGCGGCAGGTAATAACCTGAAGACGGTGTGATGAGTATTTTTGGGACTATGATAGTTAGTATAGCCGACGTGTAGTTGTGTAGTGATAACAATGTGAAATGTGCAAGCTGTTTGAAAACACCCCACCTTACTACAGGGACCGGACCCCAATAATAATTTGTTGTATACAAATGTGTTTCTTATGAAGTCAAATAGAAAGGAACTTTAGGAATCTTGAAGTAAAATTCAAAGAAGCCCTAAACAAAACAAAGAGGGTGCTTAATAGGCTCTTCTGGTCCCAAAAGCACTGATTAGAATGTGGTCCAACAAATTGGTCCCACAATACTGATACAGAACGTATCTGTGGCCGGTCCCACAAAGTTGCTAAAGTTTGTGTGTGTGGGGGGATGTGTGTGGTGTGTGGGGTCATCTAAAATGGTAAGTTTTTTTAAAAATTGACTCATTTGACACGGTGCCTTTCCCCAACTGGAACCAAACTTCTGTCATAGGTGCCCACAGGGATACCTCATATGTTGTTGAGGTCAAAAGGTCATGTGCCGGGGGCAAAGGTCAGTGAGGTCAAGGTCATGTGAGGTCAAGTTGAAAAATCGGCTAAAAATGTAAAATCGACCTCAATTGAAACGTTGAAGTCAATTGGAACCAAACTTCTGCCAAGGGCACCATGGGATCCCTCTAGTGATGAGTCAAAGGTCATGGCCAAGGTCAAAGGTCATGTGCCAGGTCCAAGGTCATGGAGCGGCCCCCACAGCTTATCATTCTTTGACTAGCGATGCGCGAAAGCCGAGAGGAGAACCGCGAATTCTAGTTCCATTTTATTTTGTCTCGTCAAGCATCGTTTTGTGAATTGGTTTGTGCGTGTTATGATAGTGTCAATGTCCTGTCACGCTCGCATCTGTGACCCATGTGTAGGCATTGTTTACTTCCAAAAGCAAGACTGCCAACGGAAACGTTCCTTCTGGGCTTCTTGCAATATGTTAGCGAAAATGGGAGAAGGGCCATTTTGCTCTTCTCAGTTTTGGTGCATTTATCCTTGAAATTTAACACTTTTGCAATATTGAATTTTAAAAATTGGTGTTGAGATATGATTTGGATCATGTTGAAAATGTAACAAATTTTCAGGATTTTCATGGATCTTTAAAGGGGCTTGTTCCGATTTTTGTATATCGTGTTCTCTACTTGATATGAGAGCCTGGCACTTGTACACACTGACTATTAAGTACCGTGGGAAACAGACTTGCGGTTTTGTTGCTAGACACGATAATGCATAGTGCAACGTCCTATTCACTGCTGTGCTAATATTGATGATTAACCACTAAAACGTTAGTTTTTTATCTATATCTAGAAAAAGAAATGGATTTGAAAGCTGAAATTTCAGGACAACAATGAGAAAAATACGGCCTTTCATCTGATATCAAAATTTATACTACTTCCGGTTAAATCAGGGGGTCCCAATGATGATCGGGACAAGCACCTTTAAAAGAAAGACATTGTGATTCACGTAAAAAATACTCCTGTCCGTTTCTATCTCTTGTCCAGTTATCTGAAGCACTGATTCGTGTGCCGTACCGAGCGCTCTCTGCCGTCCAGAAGGCATCAGTCCTGGCTTTTCTTGTCAACCAGCTTGTATGCAGTCAGAGTGTCATGCAACAGATCGATACAGAGATGAATAAAGTCTCTGATCTAAGACGTGACAAGTGGGTGGTGGAGGGAAAACTAAGAAAGTAAGTGTACAAAGAGTACAGTTGAAAAGAAATATCCAAGTGGATGCTCTTTCATTACGCATCTTATTTGGATCTACCTGTAGATCAAAAGTCTGCTGTAGAATTCATGCTATAAACTTTCATATTTAGTCATAATTTAAAATCTTTGTTTAGTATTTAAAAAAAAGATAATCAATGTTTTGTAATTTTAACATTGAGTTATTGAAATTCAGTATAAAATGTAAATTTTAAAGAAATGTAGTTTAAGTATTAATACCAATAAATTCATGTAAGTTGAGTTTACAATTAAATGTATCAAATATTCGACAAGATTAGTTCCAACTAACAACTTCTACCTTCCTAATTTTCAGATTACGTGTCCTTCAAGCCAAGAAATTTGGCAGGAAATCCACACCAAAGAAGAACCACTCAGAACCAGGCACCAGTACTCCCAAATCGGACCAATCTAAACCGGATGTAGACAAAACCCCTGGTGTAGAGGAGGATGAGGAGAAGGAGGAAGATGAGGACGAAGATGAGAAGGATGAGGAGGATGAAGAGGAAGAAGGAGGGGAAGATGGAGGAGGAGCAGCATCAGAAGGAGAGGAGGATACAGATGGTATCACTATGGAGGAGATACAGAAGAAGATGGAAAAACTACAAAAGGTAAGGCAAAAAAAAAAGAAGTTTGTCTCTGGACCTTTGACAAAAAAGTGGGGCATATAAGTGCCACGCTCTTTTTTTTTTTTTTGGAAAAAAGACAATATTCTTTGCGATTTTTTTTTTTTTTTTTTTTTTTTTTTTTTTGCTGCCTCTGTACCAAAATTTTGAATCACAATCCGGGTGTGCCAACCTGGTCTCCCATACTCATCCTGCACCTGGAGAGAACAGGTCTGCATTGAAGATAAAAGGGCTCGATTGCCTGGAAAAAATTATTGCATTTTGGAAAGAATTTAGTATTGTGCCACACCCTATGAATTCGGCACCCTCAATGGAATAAAACTGCACGCTGAAGGATGTGGTGACAGAATACCGAATTCATCCCTCATTGCCACTGCTTCCATCAAGGAGACACATGGCCAAATTCTGTAGCAATGCCCTTTCGGAGCATTGGTGCAAGGCCCAATTCCTGGGCACTTCGCCGCCTTTCTTTGTGATTCGCACGCGTACAATCATGATATTTTTTAAGAAATTCAAAAACCAAGATAAAAAAAACAGTTTTCCTTTCCTTTTCGAAATCACATGCTGCAGACAGTCAAAATAAAGCCACGGGCTGTGTGGAGACAGCTCGTGTGTGCCGTAGTGCGCCGCAGTGCGCCGCAAATAGTC
Source organism: Ophioderma brevispina (assembly GCA_023653785.1). NCBI lineage: Eukaryota > Metazoa > Echinodermata > Ophiuroidea > Amphilepidida > Ophiodermatidae > Ophioderma > Ophioderma brevispina. The sequence continues at coordinate 45,744 of JAMKCH010005351.1, forward strand.
TACGATGTCATCAATCAGACCGGGCCCGGTGCGATTCAGAAGAAAAGGGGGGAAAAATAATTGCAGCAGCGCATAGCGCTACGTGCAAATTTTGATTTTAAAAGCTATGCGCGCGGGGTCCAGAGACCAACTTCTTTTTTTTTTTTTGGCCTAAGGCTATAGGTAATTTGAAGTGGCTTATGGTGAATGGCTCGAGTGGCATATGCTGGAATTTAATGGATATATTTTGTTCAATGTGAATGACATACTATGATTTGAGAGAGGATTGATTAAAGAGCCATGGCCCGATTGCTACCCAGAACCACAGATTTTACCGGAAGTGATCAAAATTTTCGTATCTGATGAAAGCTACTATTTTTCTCATTTACCCTGTGAAATCTTAGGGATAAAGGTGGTTTGGTTTGTAAGTTATGAGCGAAATTGTGCTTCATTTTGGTTGACCAATATTAATTTTACACAGTACTCTATGGGCTTACAAAATCAAATTTTTGGCTGAAGGCCATTTTATAAAGATGAAAACTTTATAAAAAAAATTATACTAAATTCAGGTCTTCTCCGTTTAAAGATGAATTTAAACAAGTTAAATTTTCAGAGGGAACTGATGTAAGTAAATAAGAGAAAGAAAAAATTTAGGACCTTGTGTCATTAGATCCACGGTTCTCTCAAGAATTAATTTTGAACTGGCAATCAGGTATTGACCAGCAGCCAGGCAGGGGGGAAGGTAGGATTTATTTGGCATCCACGTACAGCAAATCGAAATATTAGCACTCTATATAAATAGTCAGTAAACATGTATATAAATTCTATGGTGTTAAAGGCTCGTGATATGGTCATTTTTCTGTCATTACTGTGCAAAAACGGTTTGCTGCAAAAAGTCACACCCTTAAAACCAATCCTATACGTTGATTTCACGAAAACATGCGATCAACTATGACAAATCAGGTCTTGGAAAGGAAATTTGAGCAAATTGTGGTGCGATATGAGCCAGATACTGTCAATACGTCGGGTATACGTTGTGTTGCATGAGCGCGGTAATCCCGTATGCGTATGTATACGTTCGTGCACGGACCTCGTGGAGTTGATAGGCATGGTAGGACCCCAAATACATGAGAATGAGACTAAATTTGAATAAATAACGTTCTCAGCAGTCTAGGGATTTTTGAAATGGCACGAAAATTGAATTTTCAAATGCAATTTTCTCCAAATTTCTTCTACGAACTAAAAGTTCGTAGAACTTAATTGCTTAAAATGATGTCTTCTTGCCGTATGGTAAAAATGGAAGGAATTCATCAAGTGGTTTTGCAGGAATCAATCCGGCATATTAATGCCGATTTAGGGATTTTAAGAGCTCCACAGGAGCTTGCAATCTCCAAAATCCCAACTCTAGTATCGAACATCGGACGTCCTTCCCCCCCCATGCAGCCAGGTGTCTGGGGATCAAATCCCACAATGTTGTTATTTTCGTTTTCTCATTTGTATAATGTCAGTTTACCCAGAATGTTTAACTTGTTTATGTTTAATATTTAACTTGGGTTTCTTTACTTAAACTGTGATCTTTGCACATCATGTTATGTTTTGCCCAGTCTTAAACCCTGCTAGGGATCCTAGGATTAAGCATAATATGCCCCCAAATCATTTCTTTGAAATTGAATTTGTATGAATTTAAAAACGGGGGTTAGAAAAAAAAATTCAGTGTGTAGAGCTACAAGTATAACAATCCTGTGTACAATATGAAGTAAGAGCAAGAAACATGCCAAGCGCCCTCATTGCGTACCAAAGATTGCTCATACCATTAAGTTCAAGAGTTGCGACGACAAGTAGGCATTGAATACATTCTAACCTTTCAACCCTCTTTTTTTCCCTCTTTGAAAACAGCAACACAGTCAATTCAGACACAAGATCTTTGATGCCTGCCATTCCATGAGGGCCACCACATTTGGCCAGGATCGCTTCAAGCGGCGCTACTGGGTCTTGCCTCATGCTGGAGGCATTTACGTCGAGGGGATGGAGAGTGCTGAACTTTCAGAGGATGCTGAAAAAGGATTTAAAAAGGAGGTGAAGATGGAGATCAAGAATGAGGACAAAGGAGATGTCAAGAAAGAGGCGTGTGATGAGTTTAAGGAGGAATGTGAGAAAAAGGACTCTGTGGTGAAAGAGCCAGAACCACAAGGTGTGGCTTTTGGCTTCAAAGAAAACAGCGACCAAACTGTATCCACATCTCAGGAAGTATCTACACGATCAGATGATCTTTATAGAACTGGTGAATATGATAGAACTATTCAAAGCAGAGCTGAGATTGAAAGAAAGTTTGAAGCAGACCTCGAGGGATTGATCGACAGGAGTTTGTCGGCAGACAAGCCCGAAAGCGTGACCAAATTTGGGGAATCGGGAGAGGGGGTTGGGAGGAAAGAAGGGGTACATAGTGGGCTTGATAGAATGGACTTTGGAGATTCTGAGATGAAAGCAACTCACAATGGACCCGTATTACAAAATGGGCCTACTGATCTGAGTAAACGCGCTGTAAGTATATCTCCCGCACCCACTAAATCCCGTGAAGAGCAGAGAGAGATGGGTAAAGACAAGTGGGGACAAAACAGGGACACACAGGGTTATAATCCAGACCAGCCTCTATCGCTAGAACCGAAGCGAGAGGTGTCTAGTCCTAGCAAAGCGTCTACTCCGACGCCAAGTAAAATGTCAACACCTAGTCACGTTTCAACACCAAGCAGCTCCACCCGCGATGTTTCATCGCCCTCTTTGTCCGATCCCAAATCGGGCTTTATGAACCTAGACAGTATTCTAAACAGGGGTACCCCTCAGCCCTACGTCTTGGCAAACCCGTATGCTGCTGCTACGTCAGCGGCAACTCCTGTTATTGGTGAACATCTACTTAAAGGCATTGATGCCAAACCTAATGGCAGTCTGGGTACCTGGTTTAGCATATTACCCAGACTGCCTTGCGACGATGATTCGTTGACGAGGACTCAAACCAGCAGCAGCAGTAGTAGCAGCGACCCGCAAGTACCCGCCGAGCTGAAGCACACTGCTGCTGCGATGCCCTTTAACGTATCTCCGTATGGCTTGTACCAGATGCCGTTCCCGCTGATGCACATGAATCAGATGAATCCACTCGTCGGGGCCTATGCATTCCCCGGATTCGGTGCCGTCCCGTTGCAAGCGGTCCCGGCTATGAACGGACCGCTAGATCTCAGCAATCCCATGATTTCTGTGGTGCCACCGGTGCAGGAAGTGAAGAAGTTAGATCTCAAGGTGGAGGTGAAGAAGGAGCCAGAGGAGGAAGAGGAGGATAGAGAGAGCCAAGCAATAGCTAGCATGAAGGCAATGCTAGATGAAATGGAAAGGGCTGTGGAGAAACCCATACCAAAAGGTAGGAGAAATTCTCTTGATAACTCATTGTACTTGAAGACCCATATAAGCTGGTAGTGAGCAATAATAGGCTCTTCCAGATAAATTCCTTACCCCTCCATGAAAGACACAACTGGAATCAAGTGTATGCCTCCTATATGGGGTATTGAATTTACTTGGGACAACCCTGGTCAGATCATGATCTATGTATGGGTTTCACATGCACTGCTATGACACCTAATATGACCTAACCATGGCCATTCCAGATGATTCCAATACCCTATAGTGGAGATATATACTCAATAGCCGGGAGCGGACATCCGGGAGTTCAACAAAATCTGCTTGGCAACGGCATGGCAACAATGTGCGTAATTTGATGCGCGCTGCACGCATAGTGTCATACGATGTGCAGTGAACTTAAAGAAGCAATTTGCGCAGTTTGTTTTCACCGCGATTCGGGGATTCCCTGGGCTTCCCCTTTGTTTTCACCGCGATGTGACGTCAGCCCGCTCCAGGCTATTCCAGTTGTGGCCTGCACAGGGGATGTAAGGAATTTATTTGGAATAGCCAAATGTATCGGTTGAAACAATTCCCATGACAGAATCTAGTGAATTTTATGAGAAATTTACACATTGGTTGCTGACCTTCTTAGGAAAATTCCTGTTTCCCATATCATTTTGGGTCAGACTCACGAAATTAGACAGCTGTTTAAATGCACAAATCTTAACTTGTGTGTTTCATTTTTTTTCGTGTTAGGAAAAAGAAAGGGTTTTTACAACTTGTAATTTTTGCCCAGAATTTTAGTGGACTGTATCACCTGATATACAAGTATTTTATCTTTTCTGAGCGTGCCAGGTGCACATAAACATTAAGGGGAGGGGGCAAAAAAAAGTTTGCACTTAACTAGATTTCTAGACAGGCACTTTAACCACTTGACTGTGGAAGGCATAATATTATGCCCTGTAGAACCCTTTAATTTTAATTGACCAATGACCCTGCAGCATTAGTGGTCCCATTATGGCCATTATGACCCTAGGTGTGACCCAGCCTTAATAGGTCATAACCCCGGAAGTGACCTTTGGCCTTGTGAACCGGAAGTGAAGTTAAGTAAATTGAATTCTAAATATCTTCCGTGCACCACTCTATACAAAAAATTGCTAGATGCAGTCAAGTGGTAAACCAGAGCTTGGTAATTATCGAAGCCTTATAATATTGAATCTACGAGGCTTGGGTTTGACTATTCATCACATTCCTATCAGATATTGGATTCCAGATTCATTTAATCTTGATATTTTTTTACCATTTCTAGTGAAGTTTTAAAGTATCACAAGTAAGAGCTACCAAACTGTCAAATAATGAACAAGAAGTATTCAACCATCTCCGTTTCATTTTTTTCAGATCTTCAAGAAGGTTGGTGGCAGATTACCAACATGGACCAGCTAAGACATCTGATGAGATGCTTGCAACCAAGGGGCATTAGGGAGAGAATACTGCAGAAAACTCTTCAGAAATATGCAGACTTCTGTGAGAAGGCTTGCAACAAAGGCATCAGTGATTGTGAGTGGGCAGATGGGGGTATTTCCTTACCTCTGTGCATTGACGTCAGCTCGAGATTTGACTTGTCACACAGTAAAAAAAAAACCCGAGCGCTGGTTTAATGCGGCAGCGTTTTTACACATGCGCACAAAGACGGCATATCTTGACGAGTGCATAAGTGCTGCGTCGAGGTTATGACATCACTGCACAGAGGTAGATAAATGGACTATAGAAGTGTGGTGTAGGATTTTTGGGTGAAGAATTTTGTTTAATAGGAAGAGTTAGAACTAGGCTTAGGGTACAAGACTGTTAATCATAGCAGAGATGTAACTTTTCCGGAAATTTCCGGATTTCCATAATAAAAAAAAAAATCCGAAAATGTAAAAAAAAACATTTTTTTTTTCAATTTCTGAGATCAAAGTGTTAATGATAAAGGTAAAACTGCATGAAAAACCAAAGTTTTTAAGTACCAATTTATTTTAGAGAAGGGTCTTTTACCCTAAAATCGCCTAAGAATATACGTTCCCCAGAGCTTCACCGGATGCTATGCTAAAATTTGGCCTTCCCGTTGGTTCAAATTTTGGATTTCAGAAAGGGACTACTCCTCTGTTGCATCTCTGTCACAGTTTGACTCTATACTTTGGTAGTCTTGTACAGAAGAATAATGAGCGTCCTTATGATTGTCCGTTTATTTCATCATAATCGGGATAGCGTAGTGGGTCTTCGGCGCTCCGCACCACTTTCGTCTCCAAGGCAATTGTTGGCGGCGCATTGTGTATGCGAATTGCGAGAATTGCATACAGCTCATAAATTATAAATATGTGGCACATTTTTTGTCTTGTAACAACGCATTTGCGTTGATTATTTTACAGCGTAGTCAAATAGAGGATGGAAAAGAGCAAAAGATGACGACGAACGGCACCGGATTCTGCCAAGAGAGGTGAAACTGACATGAAGGAGATCATGTGTTGCTGCCAATAAGAAGGTTGTAGAGTCCATTGAAGAGATGGAAGAAAAAGGTATCCTGTGCTAGTATAGCACGTCCCAGTAATCGAGCATATATCATTTGACTAAGAAACTAAAAAAAAAATGGGGGGGCGGGGGTTTTCGAGACTGAGGCATACTTCACAGGAGGGGTCGACAGAACCACATAGAAGAGGTGCCAATTTAGAGTTTTGAACTGCATACTCATAACTCCATTTGTTAAGGGAGCACAGTATAACAAAAAAATCCCTCACCAGTGTAAAGTGCCAGCACACCCCGCTATAGTTCCTATAAAACCTAGAAATTTGAAGTGTAATTTGTGTAGTTTTTGTGGCGTATATTTGTCCTAGAGCCTTTGTTTTTGGTATCATTCATGTCGTATCTTTCCACTATTTGACTATAGTTAAAAAATCGATGAGAAAGCTTCTTGGCAGTATGATATGGCGACATCTTAACCACTGTGAAATACGATTCTGTGGTGCTCACAGGAATAAGAAAAAATGGGTCGTAATTTAATTTGCACTTGTGAGCTCGTTAAGAAAAAGATATTTTAAAGACCATGAATTCAAAATTCTCTCCTAGTAAAGTTTCATTGCTCTAGGTAAAGCAGGGGCAAAAATATGATGGATGCAACAGAGCCCACAAAGCACTGATTTCCATAAGCCAGACCATTTTGTACCTGCCCCTTTAAGGTCAGCCCTCTGGGTCAGCCCCAACCCCAGATCCTTAGCAGTAGATCTGCATCAACCATGATTCAAGGTGAAAGGGGGGGGGGTCCCTAGGTAGTAGTCCAAAATAGTTGGTTCCAATCAGTGGCGTAGCCAGGCTTTTTTTTCAGGGGGGGAAAAGGGGGAACATCTATTTTCAGGGGGGGGCAAGATATATTAAAATTTGTTAGTATAGTGTAATGGCCTATGTAAATCACTAATTTTTCAGGGGGGCAAGAGGGGGGGAAAGATTCCCCCCAGGGGGGCATCTGCCCCTGCCCCCCCCCCTTCTGGCTACGCCACTGGGTCACATCATAATGTAAGAATCTGACTATGTAAATCTGAAACCATCTCTCTTCTCCTTGTGAAGGTTGGGTGTTGCCAGACAAGGTAACATGAGAACCATGCTTCGAGTCATTGGAAGGAGCCGAGACCTCGGGCAGCAATCTCCTCAACATCGCATCAGACGTCTGGAAGCCCGAAGCCCTATAGGAAGGCTGTTAGATATATAACCTGAAACCACCTCTCACAAGAAGGTACAAGATCTAAGCATGTGATCATCTTCACTGGTTCGTTTTCGCTTTTATGTTGATTTCAATAAATGAGATGAATTTACATCTGAGATTTTTTTTAGATGAACCTATGCTAGAAATCTTGAAAGGAATTGTTAATGTAATTTGTACTGTTTTTAAGGGCAGGCTTCAACTCGGTGATAATATACATTAGCTGGTATTTTCAAAGGGAGTCTAACTTTAGACCTGGGTTTAAACCAGGGTTAGTCCTACATGAGTGGACCTTTTTTTCCTTTCAACATACTGAGAAAGTTTAAAATAAAAAACGGGGAAAAATTTCCCCTCATGTGGGTCGTTCCGGCCCATCCATGAGGAATTTTCTCACTGTTAAGGCACACTTTTAGAGTTTTGTTGAAAAAGAAAAGGTCCACTCATGTAGGACTAACCCTGGTTTAAACCTAGGTATGAAGTTAGACTCCCTTTCAGAATACCAACCAATATGTTTATTTGATTACAAATAAAGACAGCAGTTAGTGGAGGAGGTGACTCAGTATGTCACGGCAGGCAAGCACGCTGGATTGCAAAATGGCATGAACAGGCAAGTATGAGAGCAAAGCACCCAAAATACTATGCTGTAAATATGCCTTGGGACAGGGATGTGGTTGGCGTGCTAAGTTACCTCAGGGTATCGGGTGCTACTTGGAATAAAATGGGTTTGTTAATAGAAACCTCATGAAAAGAAAGTCTGTACTCTAGTTCATCCTGTGATTTAAACCTGAACATTCTATGGCAACATTTGATATGGACAGGTGCAGAATTTAAAATGTAAGTCATTAGATGAAATTTGGCATGTATTCAAAAGTTGCAAAGGATTATCCAATAGGAAATTGCATAGCATGTCTAAGCAGGCTAACTAACATGCCAAATTGAATCATAGCCTGCACTCTCAGATAGCATTGTGCAATTGATGTCATCTTGCCAGGCATTTCAGGTCATGCAACATGATCACGTTTAGTTGTGTTCCCTGAAATAATTCTTTTAATTGTCAACTTTTTGACTATGCACCAAATTCATATAATGGTTGTAATCTTTGGCATTTTAGCATGTTTGGTAGTAAATGTGGTATCACGTTGCAGCTCAAAAGACTCCACACACATCCGGGACTGTATCAATTTTTCATAATATGATCAGGTTTAAATTTATGACAGGTCAAAATAGTGCATACTTTCTTTTTTGTGAAGTGTTTTATTTTTGGAGTCACATCATCTGGGAGACAAAGAAATAATAATACATGGTTTGTGGCAAGATTTCTACTATATGGTATCTTTTCAAGTTGTATTTAAAATCAATATTTGCATTGTATTTAGTTTCTTTGGTGAAGTCTAAGAATGTGGAGTGATGTTCAATCCTATGCTATTTGACCCTTCTCACTTGAGAAATAGATTTGATGAAAAATGGTAATACATGTTTCAGTGAGCCATTTTAAAAAAATCTTGTTTTGGTACAGATTGTTGCTCTGGTATTTATGAAAATAAATTCAGATTGCACTTTATTTCTCAAATATAAATAATATAATAATAATAATAACCAGTTTTTATATAGCACTTAAAGGCACTATCAGTGATTTGCCAAATCAGAAAATCGAAAAAATAACCCAAAATCAGATTTTTGTATGTCTCTAACAAGTACAGCTACCCTAACATACCCTGCTATAAGGTTGAAAGCAACCTAATAAAGACAACATCGGATATTTTAGTCATTACTGTCCATACGGACACTTTCTACAACACATAATTGAATTGAGATTTGTATCTTTGAACAGTGCTACTTTTTTCCTTTCTTGACATTTTGCATTGGAAAAAAATAACCTCTTAAGTGTTCCACAGACTTATCCTTGACTTTTAGACTACTCCTGTAAATTTCGAATATGTTGACTCTTTTGGGTGAATTACTGATAGTGCCTTTAATCCCTGTAAAACAGGCTCAAAGTGCAGGTGGCTTTTATTATTACACTGCCTTCAAGAAATTGTCACAATCATTTCGCTTCATTTAGGTGGCTGCTCAAAGGCATGCCTTACAAGCGCACAAGCCTATCAGCACTTAGATTGTAATATTCCCCATAACAGCTCCCCAGATTTCGCTTGGGTCGACGAGGCAAATGAGATTAAGTATCTTGCCCAGGGACACAAACATGTGGACCACAGTGAGTGGGGCTCGAATTTTAACGGTCTAATGATCACAAGTCCTGCACTTTTCCACTGGACCACACAACTCTGGAGACATGAAAGGTCTTACCATCTTAGCTAACAGGTCTGGTTCAGTCACATAGTGTCAGAAATTTGAGCAAATGTGCATTTAAATTTTTTTGGTTGGTTTCATAAATGGTTGGTAATTATCCATGACTCAAGTTAGAGAAGACAGGACTACAAAATAATTAAGCAAAATTTTGATTTCCTTCAAAGTTTCTTATAATTCACGCTGTTTTCCAGAAAAGTTGCTGTCGGAGCCAGTGAGAAGAACTGTGGTCAATTATAGGTTGAACATCACCCTGCTTGTCTTGCACCAGAGAGCAAGTTTAATGTCAACATATAACTGAATCATTTTAGGCCATGAGAGACATGGAGTGTAACCATAGAGCATGGCTTAGAGATCCAAGCCATTGTCATTGTTGTGATTATGTCTTTCTTGTCAGTTCTGCTTATTTCCATTTTCTCTCTTCAATTGTTTTTGTCCTTTGTATATGTGAAAGGTTTCTGTGTGCTTCTTTGTGTCTGTCTTGTGTCCTGTCCTATGCATTTTCAAATTGATGACTTAGACTTATCATAAATAGGGCTTAGACTGGCAATGAAATGATACATGGTCTTGACCCAACAGCCAATATTTTGATATTCTCATGCCCTGGGGGGGGGGGGGGAGGGTACATGATAGGTAAATAAGTGAATTTTGGTAGTGCTATTGTGGAGCAAATTTCTTTTTAAGAATTTCATATTGTAACATCCAGTGGCATACCTAAAAGCTCTCTATATAGTGGTGACCCCAAATGCACCTCATGAATAATTTAATTGACTTGTTATTTAGAATAAAGGGTTGCAGTGGTCATTATGGGCGCATAATGTGTCCGAGGTCGGGTAAAAATAAATAATGGGGCGAGGCGCACCGAGCTCATTTTTTGAACGTTTTTCTGGCCGAGGATACATTATGAGCCATAAATGACACGGGGGGGGGGGGGGGGGGGGGGGCAAATCCTTTATTCTATTCTATTACGTAAAACAGCTTAATTTAAATAAGACCCTTATTTGCAGAATATGGGCAGTAAACTGACCAATCAGAATCTGCATTTTCAATAATGGGCAGCAAAGATAATAGAAGTATTTTTTTGGGATCACCCCTGTACATAATATTAAAAGCATGGGTACTAGGTATCAAACTTGAAATCAGTCTTAGAAATAATGTCCCATAAATCCTCTTAATATATGAATAATGTGTGAAAAATATGCTTAAGATTGTAACTCATCGCCCACACTCACATAAAATCTGAGCCCTCTCGTTTGATACAGTGAATACAAACACAAACACAAATCACTGAAAAAGTATGCCTTCTAGCCTAAATATCATGACCTATAGCCTCATATAAGTATAATAGTATCCTTAAGGCCCATTTAAGTGCTGCAAAATTTTTTGATAACAAGTTTCAGAAGTGATTTTTTTCGTCATGAAAAGTCAAAAACCATTTTCCTGTCATTTGGTTGTGTGCCACTCATGACGACTTGCATTGCACCCATAAATTGTTTTGTTGTGAAATAAGTCATTGTTTTAATAAAATTCACCTGCATTTTGATAAAATTCACTTATTACAATGTGACAGGCTTACACAATTTGGGTTTTTGTTGGACTAAATCCTTTTCCCCCACCCATTTTTTTCTTAATATACTTAGAGTCCATTGGCAGCTGTAATATTAAGGTCTAAATTTGTTTTGCATTTGTGCTACAATGTGTCAAGTTAGGAGTACGGAAATTTGTCCAGAAAGGTTCTGGCCCATATACATCATTTCTTGTAATGTGTGACAAGGACTCATTAGTGACTGTACTAATACCTACACAATGCATGTGAAATGGTAGTTCTCTAAGTTATGTGGGTCTGTAACAAAATCGTGGTAATTTACATGCATATATAATAGATTGTGGCATCTTAATGGCCCTTGTGTGTCAGGACCACCCTGCATGGCCTGGTGTCATGCTTTGCGTCGCACCCTCATTTATTCTTGCAATGTAAAAACACCAACTTGTGTGCTGCAATTCCAATACACATTCAATAGATGGCAGCACATCCCCGGAATAACGGAGACATTGCACTCTGTTAAAAATTCTTTGATTTTTTTTTTTTTTTTTTTTTTTAACACAAAAGCCCAATAGTTTTTTGATAATAGTCAATTGAATCTTTATTTTGCAAGTTTTTTGGCGTGTTGTTTGATAATCTGATATATTATCCTCCATACGCAGACAGTCGTTGTTAATGGCTTGTACAAGCACCTGGATGCGACCAGCTCTCAAGGCGAGGTGTCCAAAAAATACATAGAACAAAAAAAATTGGAAAAAAGTCACTCAAACAATGGAGAAAGCTGCAGTCGCACGTGTATAATATATGCATGTTTTAATCAATTGAATTGCCAGATTTTAGTTTGGCTTACAAAGAAACTCAAACCATTTTTCAGTAGACTTATGCAGAGATCAAATTTCTATATTAATTTTGTAATACCATCCCTTAACCCATTTAACTCTGATAAATGTTGCAGCACTATCATCCATTAATAGTCACTACTAGATTATTCATCCTGTTTAGGGAAGGGGGATTAATTAAAAAGCAACTGTCTTTGAATAGGGAAGTAGTAGGGTGGATTAATTCTTTTTGTAATGAAGATGAGGTTGACATAGATGGACTAGAATAATTTTGTGCGCAAAGTTTAATTGCCTTCATTTGACTGAGATTGTCTCTGAAAAAACTTTCAAGTGATTCGAGCAAGCCACCTGTAAACTGTAAGAAAAATTATGGTCACTCGCACACATTCACAAAAATGTTACGGCCTTTCGATTTTGCATGCCAATGTGAGGAATTAATTTTTTTTTCGATGAGGAGTGACTACCCTCTTTTTTCAATGCACTAGAATTTACTCCTTTAATATAACTGATCTTTAAAACAAAGGAATTGGCCTGCAGGCCATGATTTCTGCATATTTGGGTAATTTTGGAAATGGATGGGGAGGGGGGAAGGGAATGTTAGAGTTCAATCTTTTGCTTTGGTTAGTGGGACTGCAGCTTCTTTTTCACTGTTGCTGTATTATCTATTTTTGATCCGTTCTTTCTTGTTGTGTTGGCTGCATTAATTCTAGCTTGGTTGATCGGTTGCTTTATACTTAATTTGTTTTATAGCTTCTTGTTGGTTTTCAGTTTGTGGTGCATATTATTTCTTTAAAAAAGATTTTGTAGGTAGTTCTGTTTTTTTGTACTTGGGTGTTGGGCATTAAACTACACTTTTCCTGTTTGTTAAATTTGTTAAGATATGCCATTAATCAAAAGTGGAATTTTTTAAGGATGTCTAAGAAGGAATGGATGACTTACACAAACAAAACAAATACACAATAAAGCAACTGCTGGTCTTTGTTTGAACATATTTTAACAAATGAGTAAATAAGTTTAAAAGCAAACTAACAACAAGTTAGTCATTGTTGTCAAATCTAATAACTAAGTAAATATGAGGTGAATACTGGCCGTCCTTTTTCTTTACCAATATCCGTTTTTGCAACCTATTATCTGTAAAAAGAAATTGTTGAGTTTACAAGTGTTGTTTATATTCATATTTGAAAAAAAAATAGAATGACACACACACACATGCACACACGCATAAGCACGAGTAAAAGTGGAGAGCAAATCCTACAACATGCTCTGAAATCCTGAAACATAAGTTATTTTGTTAGTTTATTTTTGAGTTCTTTTAGCTTAAATTCTTCTTTGGCAAGGATCAGAATCTTGTTTGTAATATCTTACATACTTTGTAACAGAGATACTAATTTGTATTTAAACCATGTAAATCTGAATGAGCCAGTGATGTAGTTAATTTTTAAAAGTAATTTTTTCCATTAGGTGAAGAATTACGCAGGCAAACTAAATAAATTGATCAAATTATAATTAAAAATGGAAATTTGAAAAACAAAAGACAATATATGCAAACATTCTTTTGTGGACATCCTTGTTTATTGGATAGCTCAATGATTATAATATCATGATTTTTTTTGGTGTCAGTAATAATCTCCAAGTTTTTAAAAAGATTGGTTTAAAAATTTGTAAATGTTCAAATAAGTTGTCATCAGATCAGGGAGTGTGGTTTCAATTCCTGCGTTGTTTGAATAGCTGCTGAGATTGATTCAGATTGGATACTTTGAAGTTTGTTGCTTTCCCCCAATCGAGTCAACTAATTTGCCATCTAGGCGTGTTTCACATTGTCCCACCATACACTATTTGGGGAGCGCTATCATGTGAAGTGCATGGAAACAGTGTTGCTAAGAGTGTGATTTGTTACATTGTTTCAAGGCTAGTGTTGCTTATCTTTTTCCATAACAAATTGATTGAAACTCTAAAATTGGATAATTCTTTTAAAAAAGGTCTTTCAAAAATGAGCTATTTGGTTTGTAAAATAACCAGATTTGATGTGAGGGCGCATCTAAAGATCAACATTCTGGGCTGGCACTCTGACCGTTTTTCATTATTTGCACTGCCTTTGTGCGCTCACGTTTGTACGTGAATCTCAAATGTGATGGGATTTTGTGAGATGCAGTTTGAAAAAAAAAGCATGCCTCTATATAGTTATTACTGACACAACACAGCTGTAAAAATGCACCACTTTATCGGGTTTGATTGTATATAGTGTTTGATGTACTCACGCGACAGAGATTATGACTAGATCTAAATGCACAATTACTGCACAGGTTTTAGTAGAAGTGTAATATCGTAGTTGGATTTTGTTGTGAAATAGCAAGGGCAGAACTATTGATACTTTTATGTTGCAGCTTGATTCTATAGAATTAATTTTATTTTTGGGAGTGACTATAATACAATTACTTTACTATTATGTATTAACTAATTGGTAGCACCTTTTCATATTTCCCATGCATGTTTTTCATATGTTTGCTGAATCAATTACTTTAACATTTTAGTTTAACCCCTCCCACTCTAATATGGACTTTAAACAAGAGATTAGCATCGATAATGCGAGAGCATCGAAAAAAGTGGAAATGTTTATTTTTTAAATATAAATATGGGATAAGTGTGTACCATTCTATATAACTGCTTAATGTAGAAACAAACACCAAATAGTGCAAAATGAAGTATTTGAGTAAAATTTGGCATACCGGCACCAAAATCGACATACGGCGACGGCGTCTCAAAATCTACACTAAACAGCTGATTGTGGTTTACACCAGTACAGAAAAACAAAGTATCAATAATGTTTGTATTTGAGGTCCAAATTGCCTTGATCATGGTGCACAATATCACGCTAAAAATCTGTGATATTCACCGTGAAAGCTTTTGGATCATCATCGGAATTTTGATACCACGTATAGAAATTACAGAATCATATACAAAGTACTGCTTGTCTATTAATACACGATTTCACGCACCACTTGCCAGTTTATGTTCGGATATCCATGCCAGTAACAAAATGTAAAAAATAGAATTTTGATGATTGTTTCGATGTTGGGATTAGCAAATCGCTGCTAATCCTGTTAAGCATGTGGTTCTTAAATTTGTGCAAAGAGAGTGGAAATAAGGAAATTGCATAAAAGAAAAAATTGGAAAAAATGACAAAAATGCCAAGGGTTAATTGTTACCTCTAGTCTGTGGAAGAAGGGCAAATGGGGTTAGTTTAAATTCAAGTTTGTAGTAAGACTGTTGGAGGTAGCACCCCTTAAAACCTCTGCCTTGTTTGAATGCAATCCATGGACAAAATTTGAAACACCAAATTTCATTGTGTGTTTTGATTTGAAACACCGAATTCATTGTGTGTTTTGATTTGAGTAACCAATTTAACTAGAGTTTTCTAAAACAGTTACGGCTAATCATCTGGGCTCAATCATATAGTCTTCTTTGTAACCAATCGACTGTTACTTCTCCGCGATTAAGGTTAACATTCAATGCAAGGGGGATTTTGTTCACACTTAGAAAGAATTCAATGTATTTGTTTGTATTTATATTTTTTATATCGCACACATTATTTCACAATTTGTCATTCTTGTATATCAAGTTAGTGTGAATGCTAGCCCTGTACCACGGTGTATTGTATACATATGAGTGTTATCTCTGACCATTTCATCTATCATTTATTCACAAATCATCTTGGTTTGGGTTTTTTCGATAACTGTATTTCATTTTGGTTCTACATAGGCATATTATTTATTACAGGCTAAGCTAACAATGCCAGAAACAGACTTTAAGGGCATGTAACTTAGCTCCTAAATGATCAAGCTTAATTAACAATTATCCATCTTAATTATTTTCATCATTTGTATCATGTTATATTATATTCTTGCATGCTAACACATTTGTTTCCAGCCGTGTGGAGCCAATGATAAGCTACTTGGTGCAAAAAGGGTGTCACAAATATAGCAGACCAATTTTGTCCATTTTCAACCGTTTATGTTACAGGAGTAGGGGCACATGCCACACCGGTCCCTACATGTGAATGTGCCCCATTATAACTGCTTCTGTGTGGTTTTGTAGATGGCAAAATATAGTGATCAAATGCTTTGGTGATGAGTAAAATATTCTTGTAACAAAAGAGGGGGTCATACATTTCAGGAGTAGACTTACTAAAATGTGACCTTATTATATATTATTAAAGGGAGCATATTTCAACCAAAAATAGCTTGCTTGTAAATTAATGTGAAAGTGGTAATTTTGGTGCATGTCATTTTTGTGCTTCTACAATTTTTAGCATTTTCACTTGTTTTTAGATTCATTTTTTTCAGCTATCCTACATAGACTTATAGACAAAATAAAAATTTTCAACTGTTTTTAATTTCGTGCTTGCTTAGAAGTGCGCAAAGAGCACAAAAATTAATGTAGCGCAAATATTCCCACTTTTACAATACTGTTCCAATTGGCTCCATATTACGAAATCCCTAAATCAATAACCAATCAATTCTTCACAACAGCCGATCATTTCCCAGTTATCACTTCCCTAAAAAAGTGGCACTGCAAGCTTACACATCTCATCTCCCGGTGGGCACAGTTCCACTGCCTGCACAAATTTTATGTAATAGGTGGTTAAGCTAGTTCAATGTGTTTATTGTATCAAACACAGTTATTGAAGGCAAAGTTCTGATGAACAGCATGCTTTGTGTGGAACTTTGGCAACTGTGTTCCTGACAGATGAGAATTTCAAAGCTTTTAGTGTGTGTTCATGCATGCTTGCACTCTTTAAAAATTTACACAAAGTCTTGTAGTTTTTGGCTTGAGTTTGATGATTGTTTGATAGTTGTGCCATTTCTTTATAAAACACTTAACCAGGTTTATTTGGATTTGAAGCACTTAACCAGGTTTATTAGAGTGTAGCGATTACATTGTGTTGAAACATTCAGATTCACCTTCAAGTAGATATTACAGTATGGTTTGCAGTGGATTTGCCTAAAGGTGCAACATGAGATTTCAAGGCATCCATAAATTATTGTGTCATATGGAGTGATTTCATATAGATTAGACACGGAATAGATTTCTTGCCTTGTATTTGGCCATAGAATGTCTTAAAACAAAGGGTGTTTTTGAGTTGCTCATTTTTCAATATTAAATATAGGCTGAATTTCACATTTGCTCTATACAAAATTTTTGTAACAAATTAATAATTCTCAGCGTAATACTTGAGATGGGGATATTTTTGATGGAAGCTTTACATCGGAGCAAAAATCAGGATTTTCAATATTTTTAGGGACACCTGATATGTGAAATCTCTCATTGCACCTTTAAATTACTTTAGTCATTCTGTTTAGCAAAATTGACAAAATTTGGCTGTGATTTGTATTCAAATATATTTTTTTAAATCTCAACTATCAACAATTTTAGTAGGAACTATTGGGACAAGTCAACTATTTTTTGGGGACTGATGTGTTGTTAAGGATAGGAAATACAAATACAAAATTCAGTTAAATCCATTTTGGTGTGATATGATAGATTATGATAACTTTCACTTTAACAATATGGACAAATTTGAACCAACTGATCAGCACTATCTTAAAGGCACTATCAGTGATTTGCTAAATCAGAAAATCAAAAAAATCATCAAAAATCAGATTTTTGCATGTTTGTATCCAGTACAGGTATTCTAACATACCCTGCAAATGATAGGACCAGAAGCAACCTAATAAGGACAAAATCGGAACTTCTAGTCATTACTGTCCGTTCGGACACTTACTACAACACATAACTGAATGGAGATTCTTATCTTTGAACACTGCCGTTTTCTTCTTTTTCTGTAAATTCGTCAGTTAGAAAAAGTAACTTAAGAGAATTCTACAGACTTGTGCTTCACCTTTAAGCTATTCCTGCAAAATTAATAGATTTTGACTCTTTCGGATAAATCACTGATAGTGTCTTTAATTGGGTTGTTGATATTAATGCCCTGGTATGTTTTGACAAAAAAGGAAAAAAAAAGAAGGCAAATCTACTTTGGCAAACCGGGAAAAAAATTAAATCAAATTCAAAAGAGAAAAAAAGTGAAGATTATTATCTGTGACTAACACTTAACACCTTTTGTATTCTTGCAGTAATCCTAAGGGAGATGACGACGTCGCTCCGGGACTTGTCCGCTGGAGAAATGCTGTGGCCGCTTGTACGTCTGCCTCTCAGATAGTCCTGTGTTTGGGGATGCTTTAAAACGTATAATACAGGGGACAATTCCATCCATGAAAGTGGTAGGTATAAATTTATACTCTGTGTACACAGTAACAGTGAAGGAACTTGACGCTTTATATTCTGTGATATGCTGTGGTCAAGCGGGGAGGTGACGGAGCGGGAGCGGCCGGGGGGTGCATTATTCATTGGTCTTTCCTCACCTATTTGGTGTTGCAACTTCATGTCTTATCTGGCATCAGAAATATCTGTGCAACTTATTCTCTAAATCAAGTCTTTTATTATGACAAAACTAGAATAAACCTCTTTGCAATACTACGTCACACTTGGCGATTAACGTAGAATCTTCCTTACCTTACGGTAGAAATATCAAGACCATAATAGATCACCTGTATAATTTGGGCATCGGTAGAATTTAGTAACCGGTTAATATGTTGTAGTCATACAATGTGGCTCTCTTGCTAGAGTCTGTAAGACTAATATAATATCAAGAGCAATAGAATATCGAAACATGATTTTGACTATATTCCTTTAGCTGCATCGCATGCAAGTTTTTCTTTGAATTTTTTTTTTGCTGGCACACAGGATCATTTTCTTTAAAATGTGGTTTACACAAATCTCAGTAGAAATTGGGCAATAGAGGGCACTGCAACATACAATTCATGGCATTTGCAGCCCTCTGCGTCAAGATTCTTGCAATAGATTTGTCTGACATTTGCAAAATCATTAGCTCCTGCATGCCGTTAAAGGAGCATTTTGTGATCCACAACCACATTCCCCTCGAAAAGTACCTAAAAAAAGATTGAAATTCTTATTATATCATTGAACGTTGGGTAAGTAAGCATGTGTACTTAATCTTATTTGGAAATTCGATCTACTCTGAGGGCACATGTGGTCCAGTGGATACAACGACCGACTCATGACCCAAAGGTCCTGAGTTTGAGTCCCGCTGAAGCCAATGTGTTGTGCACTTGGGCAAGGCACTTTACATCGCTTGCCTCTCTCCACCCAGGTGCAAAATGGGGAGCTGTTGGGAATATTGTCCATTGAGTGCCGCCCAAAGGTTATGAGTACATGACATATTCTAGTGGCAGTGGAATAAATGCAAAGCACTTTGATACATTGTGAAAGGCGCTATATAAATGTCAACATTTATTTGATTATTTTTTTTATTTATTAAGAAATTTGTAATTATGTATTTTCTGTCCGTAAACCGACAAATTACAACACAGTGGCCTATGGGGCACCATGATATAAACATTTTCTCATAATATTAAAATGCCTTGGCAAAATCAACTGAAATTTTGAAATTAACCTTTTCTCAGGTATATCTAGTGTACCATAAACAAAAATGAGGTGCTAGGATCATGAAATGCACCTTTAAATGTATCAGTTGCCAGAATTGGAATACTCATAGTTAAAATTCTTCAAAAAATAAGGGAAACAGTATACGTGTGGTTAAATGATGGGGAAATTTATTCATTGGCATACTTGATACTGCTCCCTTCAGTTCTGTCAGTTATGTCGGAAAGGAGACAACGAAGCACTTCTATTGTTGTGTGACGGCTGTGACAAGGGCTTCCATACCTACTGCTTCAAGCCCAAGATGGAAAACATACCTGAAGGGGACTGGTACTGCTCCATTTGTGTGTCAAAGGTAAGAGGTCAGATAGGGTGTCGATGGTGTCATTTGGTCAAAGCATAGAAAAGTTTCCTATATCAGACCTTTTTTGAGTTGAATCTTTTTCATTCCTTTATCATCAATTATCTTGTGTTGTTATTTTTTTAGAAATATTAATATAAAATTTTTAGGTCGGGTCAGGTTTCCTTTGAGGGCCTGCTACAGGTATCCTGGTAACCAGTACTACCTGTCCCAGGGCCGTGTTGTCGGCGGCTGAACCGTCACCCCCATAGATTTTCTAAGGAAATCTGATGAGGGTAGCTGGTTACCCGGGTAGAATAAAAAAGAAGATCTACCTACAAGGGCGTCAGCTCTGGAGAGCTATTGGCGGTCATCCAGCACATGCTGCATTGTATGGTGGGCATGGTTGCTCAAAGGCTAGGCCCTCCGCCGAAAACTGTGGATTGGCGTCAGGAAGGGCATCCTGTCAATTATCTATGGCTCCAATAAATCCTCACACAGCAGTATTGCTTAGTGTGAGGTGTATCCGGCCACCCCCGTTAGCGGGGACAAAACCGGATTTAAAACTTTGGTTTAACTAAACTAAACTAACATTAATATTACCCCAGTTTTGCACATCTTCTCCCTCCATCATGAACGTGGGAGAGTGTGGCCTAGTGGTTAGGGTGCTTGTCTGTGGCACAAATTTCCTGGGTTCAAATCCTGGTGGGGACACTTGCTGGGATTTATTCCAGTATTCAACTTTGGATTTGATCTGTATACCAGCTATCGAATAAAATCAGAATACCGCTCTCCTCCATGGTTCACTTGGAATTGACAAATGAATCATGAAAGCATCCCGTCCTTCAGGGGGGACGTTCAGCCATTGGTCCCATGGACATAAGAGTCAGAACTGTACATGTATATCACAGCCAGTTTCAAATAAGAGTAGGGTGAAAACCCATGACTGTTCCCAATCCGCCCCAGCTTCAAAGCGGGCCTTGTTAGGAGCGTCCGTATCATAGATACATGCGGCCCTGGATCAGCTTACACTGCTCAACTAATCCTGATACCTAAAGCCATTACCAATGACTTGCACAAATGAACGAACATGAACAATTTCCTCACTTTTGCATCAAGGTATTTTCTTCTGAAATTGTTTTCTTTAGGGCTCGAAATGCTAAGTCAGTTCTAACAGACACAGCTTTCTGCCTACCTATTTGCAGCTCTGTCCTACCCCAAAATGTAATATTAAAACCTTTTGCAAAATTTGAAACAAAAGCATTTGTTGCTGTACATGGATGAACCAAATTCTCAAAATACACAAAACTTGGTTGATAATAATTGTTTAGTGTGACTGGCAAACCTCATTTTAGGCTTGTGACTTACCTGGCAAAGCATTATGGGAAGTATATGTGCAGGATAATCTCTCTCCAATTGATATACACTGCTACAAATTCAACGTGTTTATATTTCAGGCGACCGGTGAGCCAGGAACATGTACTGAATGTCAGAAGACGGGGAAACTTCTCAAATGTACACAGTGTCCGAGAGCTTACCATCTCAACTGCCTTAATCCACAACTTAGCAAGTAAGTGTCTACCCCGAGGAATGGAAGTTGTTTAAATATAACAAAATTGTGCCGATTTCATCAAATCATTCTATAGTCCATTTATCTTCCTCGAGTCAGTGATGTCAATGCGTCCAGACGGATGTTTTGCGTATGTGTTTTTGAACCGCCTTATACGCACGCGTGCGTATGCCCGTGATTTCAATCAACGCTCCCGATTTAATGCTACGACCACTGCATAACACACTGACGTCACTGACTCAAGGAAGATAAAAGCTAAAGACCAAAGTTTTCCGTTTTACGGAAAACGGAGAAAATTCACGGAATTGCGAGTTTAGAACACGGATTTAGACTAAAAAAAAAAAAAAAAAAAAAAAGAAGTTAGGAGTTACTCTCAATTAAAGTGTGTGTTTAAAGATTCACAGCCATCTATGCAAAAACACGCGACACCGGGAGCATATAGGTCACCTTGCAGATTAAAATTAAGGCACTTACAATATATGTGATGTGATCAAGCAAAATGAGTCGGAAGTCACAAATATTGATTTTGAGATATAGCCAAACAAAGGAGAAAATGTCTTTTGTTTCCTTTGTTTTGGCCACACTTCAACTGATCATATCTTTGGAA
This sequence comes from Ophioderma brevispina, assembly GCA_023653785.1. Taxonomy (NCBI): domain Eukaryota; kingdom Metazoa; phylum Echinodermata; class Ophiuroidea; order Amphilepidida; family Ophiodermatidae; genus Ophioderma; species Ophioderma brevispina. The sequence goes on from JAMKCH010005351.1 coordinate 67,564, forward strand.
GTAATTGGTCAATTTCAATGGGGATTTCAGCAAAATGTAGTTTTTTAAATGGTGCATACAGCTACATGAAAAACTAAAAATTGAATCTGACCGACTTCAGACTCATTTTGCTTGATCGCATCCCATATTGTTTAGTGTGACTGGCAAACCTCATTTTAGGCTTGTGACTTACCTGGCAAAGCATTATGGGAAGTATATGTGCAGGATAATCTCTCTCCAATTGATATACACTGCTACAAATTCAATGCGTTTATATTTCAGGCGACCGGTGAGCCAGGAACATGTACTGAATGTCAGAAGACGGGGAAACTTCTCAAGTGTACACAGTGTCCGAGAGCTTACCATCTCAACTGCCTTAATCCACAACTTAGCAAGTAAGTGTCTACCCCGAGGAATGGAAGTTGTTTAAATATAACAAAATTGTGCCGATTTCATCAAATCATTCTATAGTCCATTTATCTTCCTCGAGTCGGTGATGTCAACGCGTCCGACTGAGTTTTGAGTATGTGTTTTTGACCGCATTATACGCACGCGTGCGTATGCCCGTGTGATTTGAATTAAAAGCTCCCGCTTTAATGCTACGCCACTGCATAACACATTGACGTCACGACTAAAGGAAGATAAAGCTAAAGACCAAGTTTTCCGTTTTACGGAAAAACGGAAGAAAAGAAAATTCCGGAATTGCGAGTTAGAACCGGATTTAAGACTTTTTGGAGAAACCTGAATGTCCTGAACAACCTGGGATATTCGTATCTCCCGATTTTGGACACAAAATAATGGTGCCAAAATCATCCTACCATAATTTAAGTGTCAAATGGTGGTTATTAAAATCTCATGACATCTGGCCCCAAATACCTTAGTAAGCCCATCATCGCCGATTTCACTCAAATCACCGGTAAATCTAGTGCAAAATTCGGCATACTTCCTGTCATTCCTGTGTGCATGTGTGTGCTTATTTCTGGTGTGTTTCTAGATTATTTAATGTTGTGTTTTTAATTTAAGAAAATCACAGTGTTTCCCTAGAATGGCATAAATTAAGGGTTTTAATTAGAAAATGGAAAAGAAAACGGAATCGGCGATTTATAAAACGGGAAACTTTGGGCTTTAATAAAAGCACAAGACTCTGTCCAGCTTGAAGTACGAAGTAGCGACGCGGGCGTGTACATTGTACCGACTTTCAGCACGCCCTTAGGCAATGCACAGGGGCACTCACTGCAACTGAAAGGGGGGATACGCGTGCTTCCTCACTTCATACTTCAGATGAGACAAAGTACAGTTAAGATTGTAGTTAGCATGGAAGCACTAAACTTAGATGTTTACAGTGAAGCTATGATATATTACGAGCAGATTTCTCGTCCATAAAATGTACTTACCACTTTTACAATTGAAACCATGCTTTGAATGACTTCAACTGCTTGATTTTGTTTGACTGAAAAGTACCCAAAGAAAAAAAGAGAAAATTTAGAGCACATTGTGCAAAGTTACGATTGGAGACAGGCAATCTCTAAGTCCATATGCACAGTGTGACTACTAGAAACCATGTATTATTGTGAAATTTTGCTAACAATCTATTCCTTGTATTTCACTTTTCAGAATGCCGAGAGGCAAGTGGTTATGTCCGCCATGTGAGAAGATCAAGAGGAAAGCAGAGAAGAAGAAAAAGAAGAAGAGCAAGTCTAAGCACAAGGAGAAAGAGAAGGGGGAGTCGGGTCGCAGCACTCCCGCCAGTATACCCGGCAGTCCTGCTGATGCCTCCAAACCAGAAGGCAAGCATGTCAGCAAGAAGCATAAGGATGACATGGCACCATGCAAGTAAGGTTACTGCTTCAGTGTACTAAATTGCACAGCATAGAATAGTAAGATCTTAACCCTAACACAACCAAAACTCACTAAAACTCACTGAGCTGAGGCTAGAAAAGTCCAAGAAGATGCGATGACATCATCGTACAGACACACATATTGGCATGAAATTGCTTTCCGGGCCAGCGACACCCTCATGGCTTGCCATCCCTGGTTATGGGACTGGGACGCCAGGGCCCCTTGTTTAAATCCTGCCCAAGATGTCCCATCTTCTTTACCTTCTATCCCTTTACCCCTTCCTTCCTCCCGGAAGATAGAAACCAGAACAGTGTTAGAGTTAATTAAAACGTTGGCCACACAGCATAGGTTCCATATGGTTTTCTTTATCTTAAAAAAGAAGTCGCTATGTTAAATGTATTGTGTATGAATTAGCCTCTCATGGCTGATACAATAGTAGAGGGCGTGGGTCAATTTGGGTATACAATAGTAGAGGACATAATTAATTTTGGGAAAACCTGAGAAATACAAAGAATTAACAGGCATCCGGGTGTGTAGTGTTGGTCATACTCCAAAAAGGTTAAATGAAAAGAGTCATTTGTTGTGAGCACTGATTTATCATGCCAAATTGAAATCCACATGGAAGTTAGCTTTGAGATACTTAAAGTGTTGTGAAATCATATTTTTGTGTGTTCATGAATACATGATTCACTCATTCCGTCTCTCTCTCACTGACTGGAGCTATTGGTAAAAGTTATGCACAAGTTTCTGTGCCATTCAAAAACTTCAAAACCAAATGCATCCGTTATTATGTTTGCATGGATCCATGTTTGTCAAAATATTGGATCCAAGGTATAATAATGATAAAATTGGATGATTTAAACCCTATATTTATTGGACTTGCTATGAGTTTTAATATATTGGTCGAGATGTAACTCATAGCTCGACCAATAAATATGGGCTCAATCAATCCAATTTTATTCAGTGAATTTGGTGAATGCTGTATTTTTACTAATTGGAATCTGGTTGAGGCACAGTATTAATGAAGGTGATGTCAATGATGATCATGAATATGATGATAAATTATAGGCTGGAGTGGTTCACAAACCTTACATTTTCATGTGGTTATGGGTCAGTTTAGGTAGTTGAGTTACTTGCATTAACATCCTCTTGTTTTGACTTGATCCCCACAGGCACATGATAGCTGAATTGGACAAGGAAGAGAACTCTTGGCCCTTCCTTCTGCCGGTAAACACTAAGCAATTTTCGTCGTATCGTAAAATTATTAAGAAACCTATGGACCTCAGCACACTCAGGAACAAAATGCACAATGGATCGTAAGTATTGGAGATTTCTCTGCATTCTCTATTGGGTTATAGCAGGGGTAGAATTTCATCGCCGTGTGCAAGAATCAAATTTGATTCCCCAAAACAAATTTTGGGGCGGGGAATCGTCTCTATTGCCTTACTGTGTTAAGTTCTAAAGTTTACAAGAATCAACATTGATTCACGCAAATCAGTTTACCAGGATCTTTGTGAGAATTCTCGCCAAAATTCTAGCCCTGGTTATAGTTATAGTCGTCAAGAAGTATTCGTTTTTACCCCCATGGCTTTGCGACAGCAGATTCCTTGTGTGTGTGTGCGTGTATATGTGCGCATGTGTGCGTTTTTCATTTTAATTAGGTTAACTTGGTTAGGTTCATTAAAAAGTTAAGGTGCAACGAGAGATTTCACATATTAGGTGTCCCTAAAAAATCAAAAGTACTGATTTTTACCCTGATTTAAAGCTTTCCATCAAAAATATCCCCATCTGAAAGGATTAACCCGAGAAATGTTTCTTTGATACAAAAATTTTGAAATTTTTAATTTCGTATAGAAGCAAATATGAAATTCAGCCTATGTTTTATATTGAAATATGAGCAAATCAAAATCACCATTTTGCTCTCTTTTAAGGCATTTCTGTAGCCAAATACAAGGTAAGAAATCTATTGAGTGTCAAGTCTATATGAAATTACTATTATGACACAATATTTGGGTGCCTCAAAATCTCTTGTTGCACCTTTAACATCTACCAGATCCCAATGTCTAAATTAGAAGAAACTTGGTAAGTGTGTAGTGGTACGTGCGTCCAAGTAATACCTGTGCACTCTGTCGTCATTGTTTGTGCATGAGCTCATTTGCAGATTTGCTCATAAATTGGCTCATTACTAAAAAGTGGCCTAAAGCTGATCAGAGATTTTCGACGAGGGCGCACTCAATTTCCAAACAAATCGTGTTTTTTTTGCATCTATACAGAATAAAGCGTGTTTATACTAATCACTGTGTGAAATAACTTAGCTCAAATCGAAGTCCTTCATATAGAAAATGAATCTTTGTTGTAAAAATTCACATCCGATAAAGTTATCGTATACACGGTAATCCTATGGCACTGTTACACTGCATAAATGTTTACTGGTGCATGAAAATGAAAAATCCAATGCATCTCTAATTTTGGAATTAAGCCTTTTAGGTGAGTATCTTTAGTTCTAGATGACTATTTTTAATTACTACACAAAATAATTATATTTCAAAATCTCTGAGTCAGCCTTTAAACCAGGTCCCAATGTCCAAAATTTGACGAAACTTGGTATGTGGGTAGTGGTGTATGCGAGTAATACCCATGCACTGTGTCATCTCTATTTTGCATATATTCATGAGCTCATTAGCATATGTGATTTGATCTGGGAAAACCTGCCACATGTTGCACAGGACAGTTTTGAAAAAAAAAAGAAAATACCTTAAAATCTGTTATGTTGTACTTTATTTTTTTGTCAGATTGTATAAGGCATAAATTTTTGATATGTGTATCATAGAAGAAAGAAGTAAAAAGTTATGGAAACTTTATATTTCAAACTTTGCAATGATAGTAAAAACTCAAAATGATAATTTTTTCCACCATTGCGGGTTTTTCCCCCCCAGGTCTCATCACCTATATGCTTTCCTTCTTGTCTTGCAAGTTTTAGCTTGCAGTAATTGTTAGATTTTTCGAAATTACTACTGTAGAGGATCCACACCAAAGATATGTGAATGGGATCACTGAAGTCCAGCCTCATGTATGAATGTTTTTTATCAGTGCTTATTTTTTTGGTTTTCTTAAAATTGACAAAGATACACTCAAAACAACCACAGTGCAAACCCCTTAAAACAAAATGTCCGAAGCTGTTGGAAAATTAGTGCAAGGTGTTTACAAAAATGCATGGGATCTTTGAGACAAACAGTTTATTTTTTATGGATGTGTAATGTAGTGTGGCACAATGGATAAAGCGCAGGACTCGTGATCATGAAACTATTGTAAATCATAAGTTCAAGCCCCACTGCAGTCAACATGTTTGTGTCCCTGGTCAAGATACTTATTGCCTTGATGAACCAAGTGAAATCTGGGAGAGGTTAAGGGTGATGTTAAGCTAAGTGCGGATAGGGATGTGCGCTTGACAAGCTGCCGGTCTAGGTGAAGCAAAATGACGATTTCCTGATGGCAGCGTAATAATAATAATAGGCAACAGCACTTTAAAGTGACAGGAGGAGATATTTTTAGGATACAAATTTCTCTCAAATTTCACTGGATTGGTTGTAGACCACCTACCGAGAACGTTTTGAAGGTATATTGGACAAACAGGTGCAAAAGAAAACCGCAAACCTTGTTTTGAACTTGCCTGCTATCGTAATCGTTCCCTATAGAAAACCATGCTTTGACTTTCTGTCGTGCACGACAGAAAGTACTAAACCATCATCTTATTATATAAAGACGACGTATTCGGCTTATTTATTTCAGGTGTGATTTAATACATTGGTAAGCATTCCAAATATGTAAAAAAACAGGGTTCGAGAAAAATTGGAGGCGCTTCTTTCTGGAAATCTCCTCATGTCTCTTTAAATCCTTTGGAAAAGGTTCTATACAAATGTCTGTATTATTATTATATTTTTGTTTTATAATTTATCTACAGATGCAGAACTCATGAAGACTTCGCAGCCGATGTCCGCCTGATTTTCGACAACTGTGAGACATTCAATGAAGACGAATCAGAAGTCGGACAGGCCGGTCACTCCATGCGTGCATTCTTTGAAAAACGGTGGCCAGAAGTGCTCAAAGAGTACGGTTACCTGGTAGCCACATAGCACTGTGCCCACATGTTAGATGTCTTATTAGAGTTGATTGGAACTAGATAGGCAATCGATGTCCTCCTATATCAATGGATGATCATTTAAATAAAACAAAATGCACTTACACTGCTCTGCAACATGTTTCATCACCGATGCTAATTGAAAAGGGGCTATGTCCTGAAAAAGCAACAACATGCAAACCATGTAATCAATTTCTGCATATTTAGCTCTGATCAAACTATAGGACTGGATGCACCACATTATAAAGTTACTAACGTGCAGTAGTGCCGAAGCTGTGAACACTGTGACGTCATGACCTGTTTGTTCAGAATGGGATTCGAACTAGTGTGCGGCCGTGTTCGGAATGGGATTTGAACTTGCAGATTTGCATGTGTGTGACCGCGTTCAGACTTGGATTCGAACCTGCATAGGACAATGCTAAGAATTGGATTTGAACTTGTGTATTACTTGTTCGGAATGAGATATGAACTTTTGCGTGGATAATTTTTTTCTGGAACAGGATCAGAATTACCTGTGCATGGCTGAGTTATGATGCAAAACATCACAGTGCACAATGCTGCAAAAATGTATAGTATGTCCCAACTGAGATTGGCCAGTAACAACTTTTAGAAATGCATCTGACCGAAACCGGATGGCGTGTTAGTTAGCTCATGATGCGATAGAAATGTTTAATCCCAATGTCGTCCATGTAGGATTTTAGAGTGTAGGCTTACGATTGTACAATATGTGTTTATAAGGTGCGGGTAGCTGTGTGCACTTGTGGTGCATCTAGTCCTAGCCGAAAATTTGTGTGTTTTTTCGCACACGAAATAATATAAAAAAATTAATTTATTCTTGTATGTCTATTTCATGAGAACTCAAGTGTCATAAGATCTTTATCCTACCAACAAGGTCACACACGTTAACAGCCAACTGAATATTTATTAGCTCAGTGTCTGTACATGTCATTTTTTGTGGTAACAAAAAAAATATTTGCAAGCAAAAAATCATAGGAGAATGTTTCTAGTCTATATAGTTTTGATACCAATTTTGTGCTTGTGTAAGTTATTATTGCAACAACGGAGTATTTGGGCTTTGTTCTTGCCTGTTCATGCTTGTACAATTTTGTATTATTTCCCCTCGTTTTAACTCAAAATTTGTTTGCTTATTCCATGATGAACTTTCGTCTGTGTGGAGTGGGCACATCATAATAATATGAAAATAATATCATGGAAATAATTAATCCTGTTTAATCTTATGTTAATTAGGTTGAAATTGATCCATTGCAAAGAATGGTGACATATAGGGTACATCAATATTATGTAGCATAAAAAGCTGTCCACAGTGTTTCTAGATTATTTTCTATGTGCAATGCCCCCTCTGGCATGGTAAAAATGCCAGTATTTACCGATCTGGACCGATTGATTATTCTACGCTTACAATACTATGCTATGTTATATGCTATTAATGTAATTTATGCAAGGTTAATTTATTTTGAGTAAATATCAATTAATTTATATCGGCAAATAGGAATATTAATTGGGAATGAAACAAAAAAAGAACCAATTCTCGGTGTAAAAAGTGTATACTCTTTTCTGTCACTAATACCTAACTGGTGAACTTATTTAGCCTTAAAATCCTGGTAGATTCTGTATAGGTTATAGCACATGAATCAGTGGTTTTGAGATGGCTTCTGGATCATTTGGAAGCCATCTTAAAAACTACTGAGCTAAGACTAGGCTTGTTGGGACTCATTTGAATGCTCATTCCATGCAGATTCCAAATATGCTCATGAAAATTCACAATTTTAAAATATTTGAAACAAAAATTGATCTGAGTGTTTTTAGTTTAAATAATACTAGGAAAATGGGATGGAATGCATAAATTGTAGCCAACTTGGAATATCAGAAGAGACCATTTTGCTACATTGTAACAAATGACAAATTTATTGCAGTATATTATGAAGCTGCTTGGAATACATGAGTATTTGGATCCATGCTTGCACCCAGTGGACCAAACCGTGGAACCCAGTCTCATGGTGGTTGTCGTTGGCCAGGATAAGCCTAGGCCATTAAGGCATGGCTCATCCTATAGCCCAGACAGAGCATAAGTGACCTAGTCTGACCATTTTTACTGCAAAGTTTACAAGCTTGGGATGAGGTTTATGTTAGCATTGCCAGATATACATGTTCATCACTGCTATGGGGCGAGTGTAAGATGGAGGAATTTGTCGCTGCTTGTCCTGCTATAACCAGACGAGGATGTTTCGACCAATCCCACGATGCACTGGAGTTGAAAATTGAATGGCAGTATCCTTATATATGGGGTGACAACATTTTCGAGCTTGCTCTTAGTGGTCATCCCACCATCCCTTGTACCTTGTTTTATTATTATTTATGATGGTGAAATAAACTAAAACTTAAACTTATATAACCCCATAATATGGAAAAAGCATAATGTTACTCTCAAATAGCTGCCTTATGCTTTATTCTCTATTCTGTGGCTATTTCAGGATATTGCTGATTGCCCCTTGATGAGTTCATGTGTACTCATAGGGAGGCTATTCCCAACACACAAAACTTAGGCTGGTATTTTGAAAGTGAGTCTAACTTTAGACCTGGGTTTAAACCAGGGTTAGTCCTATATGAGTGGACCATTTTTCCTTCCAACATACTCTAAAATGTGCTGTAATGTGTGAGGAAATTCCTCATTCGTGTGCCAGAATGTCCCATCCATGAGGAGTTTTCTCACCCGCTACATTTAACTTTCTCAGTATTTTGAAAGGGAAAAGGTCCACTCATGTAGGACTAACCCTGGTTTAAACCCAGGTCTAAAGTTAGACTCCCTTTCAGAATACCAGCCCCAAACTTTAATGCTCTTTTTAGTCATGATCTTAAAAGGGCTAATGGGTTTAAAATTTGTCAGCACTTTTTATCACTGATATGTGTAGAGCACAGTAAAGTTTAGCTTAGTTGCAGTGCTTATGGGATTGGTTAACGGCCCTCTGATTGCAGTTCATGCCTTGGATGATGCAAAAAATATCAAACATTATATATTTTGTGCACTTGATTTATCTTTATGAAGAAAAGGTGCTTTGTCGCTTATTTTTGATACACATTCCATAGATTAAAGAGTCTATTCTTCCAGAAATCTCTTCTTCACTTTATAATTGTATGATGTAGGTTAGGATTGAACTTTTGTTATTAGCAGCTGTGTTTCTAATCAGGGATAGCTCGGCTGGAGAAAAGTCGAGTGGCAAAGTATTGCATCAAACTGCTACATGGAAGTTGATGTGACCTAAGAAAGACGGTGTTCCAGGCAACTCAATTTGGGTCCGCTTCAAGGAAATTGTGATATACAGGTACAGGCATGGCTCTTCTGTACGTGGGCCCGATGGCTTAACATCCCTTCCAAAGGACTGGGTATTATCACGCTTCAGTTGCCCAAGTCCAACTGAACCATGTGGGAGAGAATTTTAATCAATAGCGTGTATACAGATTAAATCCAGAATTAAGAATCTGATTAAATCTCAGCAAGTCGCCCCACCAGGAATTGAACCGGGGGCCCCTAATCACCAAAGCTAACACATATAACCAGTGGGCCACGCTCTCCCACATGTCAGCATTATAGATAATGTAAGGAGTGCTTTACTCTACAAACTTGAGTGCACTTCGTGTAATCATGTGATTGCACAACTAGAACTCAAGCAGGTTTCATTTTGAGCAATACTTTGTCAACTTGACTTTATCCTCTCTTTAAACAGTCGTGAATGTATGTACTCCTCTGTTTAGAGTGACTTCATAGGCCTTTTTTGCTCTGTACTACACATGCCGACCAACTGGATGGGCTGATGTGTTGTCAATATTTTTCGAGGAATCTTTTCTAAAGTAGTGTAAGAAATGGATGCATTTAACAGAAATGTAATTCCACATTGTCTAGGGATAAACAATGGAATTGTATTCAAGATTAGATTGACATTGTGCAGATAGAAATTGTTGATATAAATCGATTGAAAAAGAGAGTTGTTGGGGAAATTCCACTGGAATTGTAGGTTGCACCTGACACCTATGTGTGGATGGAAAACCTGTTTTTGTAATATAGTTGAAAAAAAATGAGAAAAATGCTTTCATTTAATAAGTGAAAACATTGGCAAGATTGCAAGAATTTAGTAACATTTGATAGCATAGATATAAAGGAGTGTAGCACAAACCCAGCCGGATATTCCTTCCAAATTCTGCTTTAGAAAAAAAAATTGTTCTTCATTATCAAACTCAAGTTGGACATTGCTTTGCAGGACTATGTAATTATATCACATTGATATAGCCATAGTGGTTAATAATGCCCATGTGAATTGCATGTGATGTACATGAGAATTAAATGTATGGTTGCATGTACATTCTCTGTGAATTGCATGTGATTGACATGTGGAGTCCACATGAATAGAGTTGTGAGAAACAGCTGGGGAGGTATGAAGCTGGGTTCTGTGAACACCCCTTCAAACAGATGTGCCCCCAGGTGAAGGCACATTCTATGAAGCTGGGTTCTTTGATCACCCCTTCAGATGTGCCCCTAGGTGAAGGCACATTCTATAAAAATGTAAAGTGTAGATTAAAATGGATCTTCGCTGTGTCTTGTGAAGCTGTTTATAAAGTATGCCGTGTACAGTCTGTGTGTAATAGAGTGGATCCTTTTGATGGACCATGTGTTGGACTAGTTAAGACTAGAATTTGAAAGTAATACGATTGTTGTTTGTACCCTTGAAAGGAAGCTGTAAGACAGCTATAGAATAGTAATAAGAGAAACTAACAACAAGTTACCAATTCATGATAAATCGGGTGGAACGTGGGGTCCACAACTACATGAAAGTTGTACAACCTCTGTACCTATAGATTTTGAAACCTTTCCCAATTCCAATTTTGATCGTGACCACTGCTAATTCTAAAGTTACGTTATTGATAATATGTGCTGCAGTTTTCTCTGACTTAAGGTTTTTCTCTGAACTTACAGCAATATTAGCACATTTTTTTTTGAAGAGCGCCCCCAATGTTTCAAATATTGGAGATTTTTACACGATTGCTTGGTAACTTGCTAGTAAACTATACCTGTGAATGGTTGGCACGAAAATGTCTATGTGTCACAACGGAAGGAATTTTGTCTAGAATAATTATTATCGGGGATCCCGAATAATAATACACTGCTGCTGGAAAACGGCCTTCCAATGGGTGGAAATGGCCGGGAATTAGCGCCATGTACGTGTCTACGCTCCATCCATTAGTTTGTTTTAATAGTTCGGCAGCCAAGTTAGAGGTTATTTTCTCGGGTGGCACTTAGAGAATAAAATACAGGATTTCCTCTTACTTGGTATCGAATATATCGGGCTCATAAATTTTATAGGCATTCCAATATTGTTGAGTGGTGGAACAGCCGATAGCTCTGTACACCCGAAAAAATTGGACCGCTATCTAATAGTGAGCCCGAGTAGGGGGATTCAAAGATACGCAAGGGGTAATAGAAATCACTGTCATTCTAAGGGGTCGGTAACATGGTCTTAAGGTGTACAGGAAGATTTATGAATCCGATCTCGGGGGGAAAGTGGGAAAAAAAAATTCAATTAAGTTGTGCGCGAATCACAAATGGAGTGTTCTATCTCGCGGGTCGGCACTACGTCTGCACGTCATAGTTGGATCTTACCAGAACATGTCTGTGGGCTTAAGCTGAAAGCCAGCCCCCCTGTAAACAAAATGTTCGCGTCCAAAGATCGCCGGAGAGAAGTACAATAATGTGATGCGGTTCCCCCCAGTCATCGGTGATTTTTTTCAAATTAACGCTTCAAAGGTACGGCAAGGCATGCATTTCAGGTGATTGCGCAATTAACATTTATACTAGTTTCAGTCAAAATATACTCTTTCCAATTATGGAAGAACACAACAACTTACAAAGGGTAGTTTATATACTTGGCCATGACATAGTTCATTAACATCGACATCATGCTGAGCTGTGCCCCCGCTGCCCCGAGCTGTGCACGCTCATCATCAACAATGTGTGAATCTCATACTCGGATGATATCGTTCGTATGTAGCCAAAATTACGCGAGATGGCCAAGATTTAGAGTTCGACACCAAGCTTAAAGTGATTCAAAAGCTTTCAAGTAATTAACATGCATAAAATCTTAGCCTAAGGTGTAATTGGGCAACGGATAATAAACGTTGCACTCGCACCTAGCCCTGTCCCTGGACCCAGGTCTGGAACGGTTCATATTTCCTCACTTATTCTCACTTCATCAGATTCCACACATGCAGTGTGATTGAAACTGCTGTGCTAATCGTTTTTTCGTAACTAAAATAGGATACATTGTTCATATTAGTCCAAACTACATTTTCGTTCTAAGATCACAATTTGTAATATTTGGTCAAAGTTTCTAAACATCCTACCCGGCATCATGACCTTGCCTTGCATCGACTAGGCTTCGTGAGACAGACTGTAGAGTGACAATTGCATCTGAACAATTTTAATAACCCCAGCAACTAATCAAGGCTGATTGAACATTGCATGTGTTCTTATACACTTGAGGCTATGGTGATCGACACCAATCGAATATTCTTAATCTTATTATGTTTCAGTTAGGTTTACCAGCACTATTTTGTTCAGAATCCATCTTGAAACATTTTGGGTGGATTGTTCTTAATATAAACATATTTTTTGTATTTTTATTTTCTTAAATTGACTGGTTTGGTCATCTATTTTGTATTAACAATTAAATACTAGTCACATCTTCAAGCAACTAAGGAAGTGATTTTTTTTTCAAACTTAACCGGATTTTAAATTGCTTCATCTTGTGAATTTCACATTTTGGTTTCGTCACTTTTTAAACACCTAAAAAAACATGTGTCTCTGTAAAACGGGCAACATTGCTTTTAAATTGGCATTGTTTTTTTGTTGTTTTAAGTTGGTTTTGTGTATTTTTCCCCTTGGGTGCTGCCCTTTATGAAAAAACATTTTGGCAAGCGGACAAAAAAGTACCTAAAATTGTTTGGTTTAGGGTCTATTTGCATTGCCTTTTCCCAAAACAAACAAACATATTTCCCATTTAATTAGGTTTTTGTTTTTATTTCTTCTTATGAACTGTTGTGTGTGCATGTGCATTATCAGTTTTGTTTACGTTGTTTTAGTTATTTTGTTTTTTTTTTTTTTTTTTAACTTTTTCCAAAAAATGGGGTTTGAACACTCACAAAAATACATTGTAGTACATGTGCTTAATTAAATAATTCGTTACGTACAAGTGCAGTTTTGCTCTTCGCAAACCGCGGCGCTGCCTTTTTTCCGGCCTTTTTTTTCAACACGTCAACTGCTAATTCTAAAAACATTTATTTAATACGACGTACACACCCCAGTTATTGAGCATTTTAGCTGATTATTCGTCAGTTTCGCGGGGAGAAAGTGCCACAATTTCAGGCAAATCTCTTTTTCACGGTCTGGCTTGCAAATCATCAGACTGGCATGATGGTCTGACTGACATGACTGAGACCGAGTTTACTGAGATTCAGTTCGGTCCCGTACAGATCTAAAACGGCAAAGATCCTTTCCCCTAAAACCTCAAAATATGCTCATTTAAAATATGCATTAATATAAATATCAAAATTAGGTCCGTCAGTTGCCATAACACCAACTCCAGGTCACCAACATTATTGATCGTTGACGTCTTTAAATGTAGTTCCGGCGTGTTTTTGTTTGAAAACGACCGCTCTGCTATGAATTTGCATAGCGCGTAAATAACGGCGGTCACGTCCATCTTCACTGTCAAATATCGGCGGATGCAAGACCCCTAAAAACCAATAGAAATTTCGCGATTTCGCAACAAACCCATCCACTGAATAAGAACTATTTCATCATGGACGAACCAAACGTAGCTTTCCAGCTCTGCCGTTAGTCCAATCTGGGATCCCAATTCTATTACAAAACGCTTATTTTGTGATAACTCGCATTTTTTAGCAGTCTCTCGTTCGCATGTATAGCTTGTTTTTTTTTTTTCTCTAGACATTACCAACGTAACTGTGCAAAATATCACATTTTGAAAATTGGGCGCTCTTCAAAAAATGTGCTAATAATTGGCATTTAATCTCTGATCCAAGGGCACGGATTAAGAGGATTAGCCTTTCATTTATGCATAGGAGACTTTCTCTGATGCAGAGTTCTAGAATGTACATTGAAACTTTAGGTTGTGTGTCCACTTGTTTTGATTTCCCTCATAAATAAGATGTGACATTGTTATAGGTAGAGCCAAATCACTGATAAACAATTGAGGGAGTCATATGGCCGATTATCTCTAGTGTATGAAATGCACACAATAATAGGGTCTGCATATTTTTTAATTGCAAGTAGGTACACCGTACAAAGTTTTATTCTGTCCTGGAAAACGTAACTTGTTTAAACTTATGTCATTCAGAGCTAGGCATAGTGATTAACTCTGTGTGCATTTTGCCTAATTGCCATGTACTCAAATTCCAGTCAGTCAAGCTGGAGATTTGTCAAGTCTGATCAAGAGTTGCCAACAAAGCTGTTAAACACTGCTCTCTGATGATGTCAAATTTTTAGCTTGTTTTATATTTTCATGAATATCATCTATGGAAAAGAAATAAGTCATTGCAGGCATGGCAGTGCGACCAGAGTTACACATTTCAAGGAACTTACTTTGGCTGTGGAAAGAGCTCATTTGGCTCCCAAACCAGACCACGGGCAATACGGAATTGATACAATGCTCAGCCCACCCTTGATGTTATTGTCAATTAAAGTGTGTTGGGCTCAGCATGGAACTTTGTGCCTCTGAAAGAGTGTGTTCAGGTGAATTTTAGTCCTTTCTAAGCAGGTCAAATAGAACTGGAAAAAGTTAGAAAGAAGACAATGTTTAGATTTCTTTTTTATAAAAGGGCATTATTGTATATTTTCTTGAAGATTGAGCTGTTAAAGATTAGCCCAATGTGGTTAAAGATGCATTGTGAGATTTCAAAGTGATTTTTGGCACTAACAATTTTAACCCCAAATGATCAATTCCATTGGTTTCCTTGGACTGAATTTTTTTTGGTTTTGATTCAAGCATTTTGATGGAGGACAGCAACGGCTCATTGGACACTTAGCAAATGCATTTTATAGTGTGGGTAATCCTATAGAAGTTAGCTCTTTGCAAATTTCTTTTAAAGGAAGAAAAAATGGCCATAGTAGATATGAGGATGTTAGGTACTATATATAAGGAAGGTTTTTAGTTCCACTAAAATTTTTAAGATCAAAAGTGCAAGGCCCGGTGACAAACTAGGTTGAAGTTCTCACTTCACCATGCATCTTTAAGCCCAGTGGATCGAGAGAGAAAAATGTTATGAGTGACTTTCTTTTTTTGAAATGCGAAATTTATTAATGTATTGTACCTTCCATACTTATCATTTTCATTGTGATCAGCCTTAATGTATTCAACTTGCAGATTTGTGAATTTCCTTTTTGAAATTGTGAATTTCCTTCTTGAAATTGTGCTTTTATTTTCTGTGTCCCCACTTATTACTCTGTCACTTGGGGTCATTACTAGGGCTTTTTAAACCAAGTGGGTGTCTGGATTCCCTTTCTATTAGAGTATCTTTGGTGACATTTTAGGCCCAAATTATTTTTTTAGAACTCTTGATTGTTGGGGGTTAGGGTTGGGGGGTCACCCACCCTTGGGACAGTTTTGCTGGCACTCCACTCACTAGATGAACCCATTGCATCTACTCTAAAACTGTGCAAGACATTCCTGTATTGATCACTAGATGTAATTCTCTGTTGCAAATAGAACAAAGGTAATACAATAATAATCAAAACACCCTCTTCACTGTACTTTTCGACTGTACAGGCAAACATTTTGCTTGCATGGGTTGAACTCAAATGTTGCCATTGTATTGTATATGCTATGCAGAAAGTCTGTGTGTCCAAAGACCTGCACAATATGGGGTTTCCCTGACATGCTACAAACTGAAATTCCATTGATTTAGTACTGATCCTAACTACTAAATCATGAGTATCATTAAAAACACCCAATGGCTTAAAAAGCTTATTTTGTGAAATGAAACATAACAGGCTTACTGCACCCATTGGAGTAAATGCTTAATTTCATCATGCATTTTGATGCATGACAAAATAAAAGTGTATAAAAACCAATGCATGCAATGAAAGCAAATAAAAAGTTGTGTGTCCCTAAAGGCCACTGTGTGATTGACGGGGCGATTTTTTTTTTGTCTTGAGTATATGTCATATTTGAACCACTGCTTTACACTAATCACATATCATACACTAGCTGGTCACTATTACATCAACACATTGTAAAAACAGTGATTAATTTGCCAGTTCCTTCCATTGTAGTTATTTGGAATTTGAAATTTGTTTCACATTCCATACATCAAAGTTGTAACACAAAACTTGTGTAGATAAGGTCTGCCGGTAAATCTGTTCAGCAATACTGTCAAAATTACACTGTAAGTGCATAATGTGAATTTTTCACTCACGTATGGTCCATAAGGGGGGGGGGGCCTTGTGGGGAATCTTCCCCCCCCCCTTAGGAAACAGTCGTTCCCGATGGAAATTTTCCAATGAAAACTCATCCACCTTTGATGGGCATACTACAAGGCCAAAGGTGCATATAAATTATTCCCGGTTTATCGTCTGAAATTAGGGGCAAATCATGGTTTTCGAAATGCGTCAAAATCTCTCAAAAAGTAACATGATGTTTCCGGCGGCCCTGTTCCACAGCATACACATTGCAATCATGTTTGGTGTTTATATCTACTCTATAAGGCCCAATTGTGCCTATATGTAACCAACATTACCAGTTTTGTAACATTCTTTTATTTTTTGTGGTGGCATCCGTGTATTGCCATAGGTTGTATGCAATGGCGCGCAGTCGCTTCGATGAGGGAATCCCTCTTTTTCAGCACATAAAGGGTTAATTATTTTTTCTGATTATGTAATTAATTTTTTTGTTTCATGCTATGAACATACATAAGCAAAAAATAGTTCTGGCAACAGGGTTTGCTACTTTTATTTTTAAAATCACCTCCCGTTGTGGCCTAAGGGTGGGGTTTTCTAGGTACCCAAGCTAATTATCTCATTAACAGCGAGAATTTTTTAAATTTTTTTATGGAAAGAAGCGCATCGATAGTTGCACAATTACAAGAAAAATTAGAGTTCGAAAATATTTTTCGCGAGTGAGAATCGCCGAAAAACCAAATCTTGGGTACTAGGAACCCCCCCCTTAGGGCAACTTAAGTGTTAAAAAGTAAAATGGAAGTATCCTACCATATGAAATTTGACAATTTATGGGCAAATTTTGCCTATTGGTAAATCATGGAAAAATGACACCTACACACGAACAGGTGGTTGAAGTAAGTTTGCAGTAAGGAATTAATGGAATTAATTGGAATCCAAGCTGTTGAACATTCGAATTGAAGGGGCCAATACTTTATAATGGGCTCATTAAGCATATGTAAAGTTAAACTAAAGGGTCCATTAGGATTTTTTTTTTGGGGGGGGAAGGTGGTCCATATCCCATTAGCTTAACTGTAAGCTTCAAATTGGCTTAGCATTTAGATTTTTACTCTATAGACAGCAATGCAAAGGCTGTTTAGCAGACTTCCATGCAGCCAGAATGGCATCCTAGACATGATAGATGCCTTGAAACATGCCAGATTTGATTTATATTGGCTATATGGTTGCAACCCTGTATAGGTTACAACACGTTGCGATGGTGTCATTTTAGAAAACCACTAACCTAAGACAAGGTCTGGTTAGACTTGCAATGCATTTTTGAGCTGATGCATAACTATCAATTTTTTTAAACCAAATTTTGATTCCTGAGCAACCCTAGTTGATTGCAGGATCCAAAGGGTTAAGATGAATTCTCAACCGGCAACCCTCATGCCAAATCCAGCCCACCAACCGATGACGTGTGGCTAACTAACCAGCTCAAAGCATAGAGAAAATAAAAGTGCATTTGCTGCTTTTTGGCCTGTGGGCAAATAGAGTAAGAAAACCCCTGGGTTAAGATGTACAGACCTATTCTTCTTCTTGAGTCAGATTGGGATATGCATGTCCCTGTGAAATGGTCACAAGTAAAAAGCAGAGATGCCACCCAGGTCCACTCAAAAACCCTGAAACTGATATAAAAACCCTGAAAACGTGCATGAATTTAGCCTAAAAAGCCCCAAAACGGGCTGAAAATGAATAAAAACGCAGAAATTTGGACGAACATAAACCATGAATTAAGGGTTTTCCCTGAAAAGTGGCATCTCTGAAAAAGTAATATTACCTTACATCAGCAGAACTGCCCTCCCTGTTTCAGAGGTTCATAATCACTTTTGTTGTAATGCTCTGATTTAGGGCAATTTTTCATACAACCATTTGGTCATAGAGGGTAGAACTCGCATCTTACCCACCACTTGTTACTGTAATGACAGTGTAGGCAGATGACAAAACCTACACTAGAAGGCCTACACCAATAATTATGTAGCGGAAACCTTGCCTCAAATTTCCGTCATGTAAACACTAAGTTTGCGTACGATTTGAGATTTTTATTATTAAGAATCAATGAAATCGAACAAGCTCTTGACTAATTGAGAAGAGTAATGTGTAACCAGCATTGGCCTCATATTCAAGTTCAGGGAGATGTCTAAAATGCATTGAAACTCCTTGATTCATGTGACTTAGCAAATATTAAGTACAAATTATGTAAAATATTTGAGAAAGGAAATTGTCATTGTATAGATTGTGTCGTAGTATGGTGAAGAAAGTCCTTTTCCAGTCGGAGATTCCCGAGTAACCACGGTAACGGTACTGTCGTCAAAGATCTCTCGCTGGTTCAAAATCTAGACTGTAGTGTGTATATTCTAGCAGTGGTGCTTTTTTGTAGATGTTTGGTTTTACAAAATGACAAATAAAAAAAGATGAAAAAGGCTTGCTATATCACTGTGTTATGAATCTTATTGTGTTCCATTCAGGTAAGATAAGGTTACCTTTCACTAGGGCGTGTTCTCACTATGTTTAGTACCAGGACACAGTACTTGATGCTACAAGCCCACTTCCTTCCCTTGTGAGAATGTGTTATAAGTGGACTCTGATCTACATCCGAGATTGGGTCCGGGGCCATCTCGGGTAGGTGGTCTCGGTACTAGGATGTGGTACCAAATGCATAGTGAGAACGCCTGGCTCGCACACTAGCGCGGAAACTGCTACCTTGGCTGTGAGCAAGGACAAAATCTCTGTTTCTACATTAAATTGGGGGTCAGATTAGCGCAGTGTGTCTTCCCTTGCTTCGCACCACTGTGGTCCCATGTTCAACCCTCAGTCGGGCCTGCGATTTGATGTGCGTTTGGTTTCCAGTCCATTCTTGGCCTCAGTTTTCTCCGGGCCCTCCTGCTTCTAAAACTGGATTTCTCAACGTGGCTATGATAATAAACGGAATTGAAATTAAAGTTCTTTGTGACACTAAAATGACACGATTATGTGTTGATACTAATACTTTTTGTTATATTATAAACTCAAAAAAAGTTTGGGGAAAGTTTTTTCATAACACGCAATTTTTCATTTACACTATCTATGGCATATCAGTGAAAAGCTCATTATTCCTTGTACAATGACACCAAAGTCATAAGAATTGATGATCGATACTGGTAGGTCTGAAAAAGAAAAGGACCAATTTCAGTACCTGACTCAATTAGGGGTTGCTTAAATTAGAGGATTAGGGTTTTAAATGGAATGTGCCCAATTGATGAGTTTGATGATGCAGGCACCTTAATTTTTTTTTAACCCTTTCATTTTCAGGAACTCGTTGGGATCTCGGTACGATGCAGGAAGATGGGCATTATCGTCTTGGAGTACTTCATATCGTCCCAGATTGAGGACATAAGACAGCCTTAGAATATTGTCCCCAAAACGACAGCATTGATACCTTCAACAACAACAAGTCTTGTTTTCCCAGTTATCAGGGCTGCTTTCACCAAAAGCTGTCGCTCTTCCAATGCAACAGACAGTGAAACATTCACCACGTCTCCGAACTTTAACTCTACCATCCAACTTACGAAGACAAAATCTGCATTTATCTGAAAACATGAATTTCTGTCACCATGTGTGAATTCCACTACCGGTGTTGCCGACACCACCTTAGCCGGACCCCGAGCCTGATGATGAAGGGCTGTCATTGCTGGCTTCTCAGCAGGTTACTGTGCTCTCAGATTGGACTTGTGTCGATACTTATCAACAAACCGTGCCTGCAAATTTCTTGAAGACAATCTCCAATTCCAAAGAGCAGAGAGTAATAAACCTGTTTTATGGGGTGTGTCGCCCAGGGTCATTACAGCACTAGGGCTTACCCCAACATTGGCTACAAATTGATTCTGGGATATGCCAGCTTCAATTTGCCCCATGACACAAAACTTCTCACATCTGATACTCGCGGCATGATGAGACACTCTTTAACATTTTCTTATTCAAAGACCCGGGTCAGGCGGGTGATACTGTGTACAAATGCCTGTAGATGATTTCGATAGCACCACCAATTTCGATAAGCAACCTAATTAGCTAATCATTTATGCAGAGTGATGTATGACTGGAGATGACCTAGCACCTCAGCGGCACGTACGACTGAGGATCCATAAGCTATAGATTTGATACAGTATGCCTCCACTCTCTTGATCCGAGTGTCCTATCCCGATTTATTTAGGATCTCTGCTCAGGTTCAAAGCAAACCTAATCCTCTTTAAGCTATGTAACCCTGTGTAGCTCTTAAACTGAGGTATTGAAATTTTGCACTTTCTTTTTCAGACCTACCAGTATTCAAATGAGTGTCACTCAACCATGAAGAAATCAATTCGTATGATTTTGGTGTCATTGTACAGAGGAATAACTGAGCTTTTCACTGAGTATACAATAAAATTTTTCAATTTTTGAGGAGTATAAAACAGACTAAAAGTTCTTAATAAGGAGCAGCAATGAAAACAGGCTGACCTGTATCCATAACACGTTTGGGTCAATGGGACTTATGGTGACTATGAAGAATATTCAAGGGCACATTAAAATTGATCAGAATAGGGAGCGTCGTGTTCAAGTTTTAACAGGAAAAACGAGCAGAATGAATTTTGCAAAATAAAAGGTATTCGATGGGAATGGTATATTTTTACATACAAGAAATTATAATAATACCGGGTAAGTGGACCCGATACTACATCAGCGTTTGGCACGGGTGGGAAATAGTTATGAGAAAGCGAAATCAATGTGGGCCAAGAGCTTATTTTGTGGACTCTGACGGGGCATATGTGTTTATTAGTGAGTAGATAACTTAGAAACTTCTAATGGAAACTAACACACACATTTATTGAATTTCAATATTTTGTGTTATATGACATTTACACTTTACTTACATATCAAGATTTGTCAATGTACAATATACAGAACATATCAGTATACAACATTACAAATATTAAACTGATCCAATTAAGTGGAAATTATAAAGGGGTGACCTGGATCATGTCCGATTCCCACAGTTCTCTCGGCACATGAAAAAAAAGCCACACCACCAAAAAAAATCCGCTTACAAATTTTGAAACTATCGGAGTGTTAATGTGGAACAAAAACGCATTTGGAGACGACGTTGTTCCAAAATCAAACTTCCCGTGCTAAAAAAATTTCAATGGGGGAATGAGAAAAATATGACGTTTTCCATACTAAAATATCAATTTTGATTGAGGAAAGTGGATGGTAACAGGTGTCGATCAGTAAAATATGTTGGCATATAAAGCTATTTCCTAGCTAATCATGAAGGTGATACCTCTGTAGTTTTCCTGTTAATGAAAACATCATTGATTTCTTAAATCTTTGCGTTTGTATTGTGAACAAAATGTATAATTCCAAATTATTGTACAGTGTAGAAAATGCTCAAATACCGATAATACACAACTAAAAATCAAAACCAAAAAATATTAGCTGATGATTACCTCAACATCAAATTAATATAAATGTGATGCAATTGAGCGAAATCAGTTGTTAGGATAGGGACAAATCAAAATCTGATTTTATGTTGTAGTTCAGTTACTGTTTTGATTCATGTATAACACATTCTCTGATGTGAAAGCCCCAGCACTTGCATATACTCACCACCAAGTATTGGGGAAAAAAACTTGTGCGCGCCATTGCCTGGTATACTTAATTACCCACTCCTTGCAGTGGACGTTAGCATGAGATTTGATGGTCGCACCAGTAAAGCATGTGTGCTGGCTTAAAGGAAGGAATTTTTTTTTACAAGCGTCACAAAGACGGGAATATGTGCTGCATGCTTAAAAGCTGCATTAAAGGGGGCATTTCGTGATCCACACCAGTTCCCCATAGATTACCTCAAAATGTTGAGATTTGTATACCTTGAACGTTAGCTTAGCAATCCAGGTGTACCTAATCTTGCATGGAAATTGGTCGCGAGCTGTAAGAAATGTGCAATTTTGTATTTTCGGTCCGTAAATGGACATAAATTACAGTGCAGTGGCCTATGAGTCATGGGAACAAGAATTTATTGATTCATACACAAAACCACAAGCTCGGGATCAATTTGTGATAAGCTTTTTCTCAATCTAGTGAACCATGAATTAAAACAGAAGGTGCTAGAAATCACGAAAATGACGAAATGCACCTTAAGAGATCACTGCATGTAGAGAAAATGGACTATAGAACAATAATGCATATTGCAACATCTATTTCACTAAAGGAAATATGTCAAGATTTTGGTCAAGCTCAGTTTGATTACTCATAAAATAATTACATTAAATCACGAATTCCGAAAAAATATACAATTGGATGGTAAAATTAATCAAAATAGAAGAATTTTAATTTGAGCTTTTTTTTGACATACGAAGAGAAAACGGGGCGGATTTTTCGCCACGGCTTCATCGATCAAAAGCGCCCAACTCGTGCTTCCAAGTTGAATGTACAAAACATCGTGTTACTCGAATTGTTATTGATGAAACTGTATAGGTGGATTAATGAAAAGTAATAATAAAATTAAGAAAAAAAAAGTTACAAGACTTGACATATTTTGTTTCATGTCGTTGTGTTTAAATTATTGAAGTGGCAACACTGACGATAGAGGTCCACAACGACGTATAGTATGGATGGTCATCACTTTGACGTCACCATTTGCCGCGATGTGGATGTGTCGGAATCGTTTTCGAGTAAGATATTGGGCGGAAATTAAAAAAAAAAGGGCAAAATACTCAACAAATGTGGACAATTTTCAACTTATTTTGATTATATTGTAATCTATGTTACTTAACCTTTCCATCCATACCAAATTTTACAAATATTCAGATCATGACAGTATTTCCTTAACAGGCCGATTTTTTGATGGTATCCATTTAAAATTACAGCGTTTGTCTCTATCTTGGGAGAGAAATAGATTGAGGCTGAAATATCAGACGGAAAATGAGAAAAATATAGACTTTCGGTCTGATATCAAAAAGTGCTACTACTTCCGATTTTAAATCAGGGGGTTCCAAGACGATCAGAACAAGCACTTTAGGAACTACACCCATGTTTATGAACCCCCGGGTTATTATGACACTTAGTTGGAAAGTTAAACACATTCAAAGTTCTAAACCAGATGAAAAGAAATAACCGAAACATTTTAAACAGGCTAATAAGTAGAAATTCTGAAATCAAACTATTGGCTCGATGGCATCGCAAATAACAGGTATCAGTAACGCAGTATAACTGTACGACCAGTTATTTTGGGATAAAGAATTTACATGATTTGCCAATTTCTTTTAAAATGTCAATGAGTTGTCTTTTCAAGAAGCTATATATAATAAGTCACTATGAGCTAGTTAAAATCTCCATTACCTGGGCACAGTTCAGTAGCTTCATTCACCATGTATTTAGGAAATACACCCCTGGTGTTTGGGTATATATATAATACCCAGATCAATTCAAGGTCAATCATGTCAATGTAGTACAAGTACACAGCAGCCGACAACATCCGCTGAGCTATTGTTATTGAGTATAAGTGTTCAAATAAGAGTCTATTCAACAGACGTTGTAGGGTCTGTGGAATTGATATGGGTTTAATTATAAGGTTGTAAAACAAAAAATATGTGAAGGTAGAGTTTTTTGTTTTTGAACGGTTTGCAGGTGGTATAAAAAGAGGACCATTTAGACAAAAAATTTCTACACGGTCAACGATTTTTCTTGGGAAATGCCAAGTAAATGTACGTGTTTTGATAATGGAAGCAGTGCGTGACCTGTGTGGTGTAATCCATGCAAAGCGGGAGTTTGCTGGCATGCTGTGGTCAAGTTACAACCCACTGAACTGTGTCCTCGGTGGGTGAAGCGTTTTGTACTCATAGTTTACAGGCCTGTTTTCATGTTTCCACATTGATATGTGAAAATTATAAAACCAGTGAAAAATAACATCTAAATAATAATATTTTCCAGTGTGTCATTCTCAATATTGGATTCCAATATGTAAATGACACCTCAAGTATTCACTTCAATCAATACATGTTCATATCATAAAAAATGATTAGGCGTGATTATTTTAACACTCATAAACCAGATCCATATAATATTCATAATTCTATTACCTTTACTTCCCACTATTCAAAAGCGCGATACTTGATTGATTGTTTACTGCCTTCATAATTCAGCCGATAATGGGTCGCGATTACGCCCTAGTCGGGATGCAAAGCGAACATTCTTTTCGGCGCGTGTCCCCACCACTATAGGTGCACGCGCCAACCTTTACGCGGAGGAAACCGGGCGCGCGCTGTAAAGACATAAACAACTATTACGTTTTTAGTAAGAAATTACCATTTTTTCTGTTATTATTTCATTTATTTGGGTAATAGAATAGAAATAAAGGGTGCGATGTCATGTTTATGCCGAATAATGTGTCCTCGGCAGTAAAAACATTTGAATAATGGGTCTCGGCTTCGCTTCGCCCATTATTCATGTTTTTACTTGCCTCGGACACATTCTTGCATAAACATGAACATCTTACCCTTTATTTCTTAAATATATATCATTTGCATGCAAAACAATTTGTATGTGCAATGGCTGCCATGTGATACATCTGCGTGCTGCCATGTATTAGGATAACTCAATTTATCTTTCCTTGAGTCAGTGGCTCTTGAAATGATTCTTCACATGACAAGTCGCCTGAAGAACCATTACAAGAGCCATTGACCAAAGACTTGGTATAATAGTATGTTTGATGGGAATTTCTGACAAATGGCAGCTATTGCACTTAAGACCTTCTTGCACTCACATGACGGGGAGCATTATATTACAGACAATACGGTATGATTTCATGATTTGCACTTCATGCCATTTGACGTCATACTTGTAGTTCCTGATTACTTATGTCTGGAATCAAATCTTAAGACGTGTCACCCTGCGCTGATCGCAGTGAGTATTTGCACAGAGTGCAGCATGCAGCAAAAGTATGCTTGACCGCTGCTGAATTGGCCAATCGCACAAACATATTTACGCCACCTAGAACACCTTGTTACCAGGTGAAGTCTGCACTCAATGCACAGCATTTTGTAACGACACATCTCAGATTTGATTCCAGACATAATACGCCTTTTCCTGTGAAGCTTGAATATATGCAGTGGACACATTGGAAAATACAAGAATTCATATCATACTCAGTATTACAAAATTTAAGATACAAAATAGCTTTTCCTGGGTAGCCAAGCAAGAAAAAATGTGTTACACCTGCTGTACAAAAATGCAACTTTTCCCTTCTTCTACAGGGAAAATTTGAGGTTCCCATCTTGTTCAACCTTTTTGCAATTCCACACAGACCTTAACTAGGGCAAACATCATGATTGCACAAGGGTCAGAATTTTAACATTTTCCAATCAAGTTAAAAATATTTTTAACTTCAGTCTACAACAGCTATGATCATTGTTTTTTATGAGACCGAACAGCTTATATGCATCAACTCAGAGGTCACAAAGGTCATTGAAATGCAAACTGAGGTTACAGTTGATGCAATGCTATCTGGATTAGCTGCAATTCTTAATCAGAAACATCATGCTTGTGGACCAGTGAAAGTTGTTGCATTGCAAGTAGATCGCTTACAGAAATAATCACAAACTGAGTGGGAAGCATTGGCCAATGTGTGGGTTTGTTAACATTTTCACCTGTATTGTATGGGTCAGAATTCACAATCATTTCTAATCATAAACCACTAGAAGTAATATTCAACAAGGCGAACTCGTATTTACGCGATGCGTAAAATATGTCCCCGCCGAATATCGCGATCACTAAGTGACAACTAAAACTGCACCAGTCCACCCTTAATTTTAGCCATCACTAGCTCGCCAAAAAGAACTTGGAAAAAAATGGGTTACTCAAGAAAATGACTCAAGAAATCTGAAAATTCATCATGCAAAAATCCCTGAAAAAATCACTAAATTAGTAAAAATATGATAATTTACTCAATTTGGCAACACTATATTTGAAAAAATCATGTGACCACCTTTTAAATTTGGGACCCATACAGGGTCTGGAAAGCTGCGAAACATTGGATTTTACGTATTTTCACATTTTCCAAGAAATGTAAACAGGCATGCAACCCAAAGAAGGATTCCATGTAACACCAGAACATAAAAAAAATTTGCCCAAAATCTAATCAGGTTGAGAACTCCTCAGCCCGCTTCCTTCCACCAAGTTACATCATTATACGCCTTACAGAACTTCAGAAAACTTGTACACAAGCCTTGCGGGGAAAATTTAATCAATTATGCAAATTAGATACTTAATTAGCATATTTTACACCCAAAATCTAATCAGGTTGAGAACTCATCAACCTGCTTATTTTCACCAAGTTACATCATCGTAGCTCTTACAGAACTCCAGATAAATTGTACACAATGTTGACATTTTCTGTGCAATATTGACCTTTTTCCCCTACCCCCTGACAGACCCAGGGGAGGGACCCTGGGGGAATGAATTACATGGTGAGTAGGGGGTATCCCCTCCTACAATATATCAAAGTTTGGCTACTCTAGCTCATCCAGAAAAAAAGATATGCCCAAATGTTCCAGGGTTAACATTTTTATCACAGACATACATACGGACGGACATACGGACGGAGCCCATTTTATAGTCCCCTCCCGAACTTCGTTCGGCGGGGACAACAACCCAAATAGCAATCCCATAGCTCGCATCAAGCGATGCAATTTATGAATTTAGCAATGCAACATGAAAGTAAAATACAAACTTGGAGTAAGCAATCCAGCAGACTACGTCATGTCATCCAAACACTGTATATGATGTGTCAAGCACTGATGACGCCGAAATGTTTGTCAACTTTGTCATCCAAAATGCAGTTCCAAAGGCTATGCCATTGGAAGAAATTAGCGAAGTGACAAAAGCAGATGATCTGCTACAAAAGGTGATTGAAGCAGCACGCACTTGCAATTGGAATGACACGAGGTACACAAAGTGCAAAAGTCATCTCAACAATCCTTCAGACATGTACACAATGAATTGACGCAACACGACAACATTCTGCTATGCGATAACAGATTTGTAATACCTACTGGTTTTAAAAAAATGCGCAATACAACTTGTTTGTCAAAGATTTTCATTTCCTGCAACTGATTATATGGTGGAAGAGGAGAAAAAATCAGGCTTACTGTATTTTGCGAAACGAAACGAAACAGAACTCCCATTAGATTACGTGCTTTATTCCGTTATGCATGTTATGCATGCATGACGGAATAAAGCGTGTAATCCAATGGGAGTTCTGTTTCGTTTCACAAAATACAGTAAGCCATAAAATCATGTCTACGATGTCAAGCAGTAGAACCAGAAAATCACTTGCAACCTATGCAAATATGTCAGAGCTACCACAGTCAGCATGGCAAGAAGTCTCCATTGATATATGTGGATGGTTTCCATCAGGAGACTATTTCTTAGTATATAGTAGTTGATAAATATTCCCATTTTCCTGAAGTGCAAATTGTGTCAACGACATCAGTGTACACGATCATTCCTTGTTTATGACAAAATATTTTCTACATATGATTTCCAGAAACACTGCAAAGTGATAATTGTTCTCCCTTTCAAAGCGCCGAGTTCAAAAAGTATGTAAATGAGAATAACATAAAACATCACAAAATCGCACTTCTATAGCATCGTTCAAATTCATAGGTGGAGAGATTTATTTGCACTATGAAAAATGGAAAAGTGATAGAGACAGCTCACACAAGCATTGGAGGTTTTAACATGAGCAGTTAAAAATTAACCCCTGTAGAGCCTGTATGACCTTTGACCACCCATCGTAATTGCCAGAAGGTCAAACAACATAAATAGGTCACGTTTTTCTTATAGATCCTGGAAAAAGTTTACTTTCTTACAGCAAGAGTAACACTTTTCAACCCCAAATGGGATTTGGCCACTTGGGTATTGGTGTGAAAGAGTAGGTAATAAACAATACGTTGTTATACACAGGAGAAGGTATCAAATATTTTCGTTATATGTGACATGACATGACAAACTGAGCAGAAAGTCACATTGGGTATGTTTCCAGACTGCATAGCTGTAGATTCATGTTCATTGTTTGAGCCAGCTGGTGCAGTAGGGTGGCAGCAATGGAATGTGCATACTATGGACAATTAAAGGTGCAACGAGAGATTTAAAGTCATCCATATTTTCTGTGATACGTAGTGATTTCACATAGATTAGACACTCAATAGATCCCGTACCTTTTGTTTCGCTACAGACATAACTTAAAATGAAAACAAAAGGCGATTTGTATATGCTTATATTTCGATAGAAAACATAGGCTGAATTTTGTATTTGCTCCTATAGGAAATTAGAAAGTTCACAATTTTTATACCAAAGAAACAGTTCTCAGCTTAATCCATTTACATGGGGATATATTTGATAAAAAGCTTTACACCAGTGGAAAAACCAGAATTTTCACTTTTTTAGGAACACCTATTATTTGAAATCTCTTGTTGCACCTTTAACAAATTCTTATCTCTTGCACAAAGGGCATGCTGACTTGCTGCCTAGGTGGATCAAGCAAAGACCATGCAGCCCGTATCCACTGTTCAGGCAGGCTAGAAAAACTGACTCAATGCGACTTTCTGCTCTTTTCATCATGGCAGGTCAAATATGTATACATTTAAAACTTGGAATGTATGACAGAAAGTTCACATTGATTTATTCAGACAAATAATAGTTATTAATAATCAATCCATGCATCACTAATGTCAACGCTGAGACTCAGAATGCTATCAGCATTCAGAGGTTTGGAATTTTAGATATCTATCTTTCTATATAATGGCTACAGCTGAGATACTGTTCACCAAGCAGCGCCAAATGTCCCCGCCTGCCATTAAGCCGTGGATGCCAGACAGATCCCGCTGGACTTCTTGAGCAATCAAATCAATGTAACCAGGGTCACCCGGGCATGGCAACCTCCAACACATGATGCCCGAGACAACCCGACCAATTGCACAATGACAGTGACCAGCAAATCGTGCTTGGCGCTGGGCTACAGAAGATGAAATTGGAGGGATATCTTCATATATCTGTGCCCTGGTCACACGCTCATGCCAGCATATGTTTTGTACTCACATCTTGATTAGGCTAATGAAAAGAAATTGTTAGTTTCCCGTAGCCCGACCGCATCCGATTTTGCTTGCTGCTAGAAATTTTCATTATTTGAAAAATATTTCATTATTTATTGGTTTTAGCTCTTCATCCACAGCATTTGACCAAGAAACATTTCCTAAGCAATCAAACACATTTATCATTATGAAACAGTAAAAATGGTAGTTCCAAGGTCACTTTTCTCCCGACTTTTAATAAAAGTCGCATTATATTTAATTACCCAAGTCGGCAAAGTAGGATGATGAAACTTGGTGGATGTGGTCAACATTCAGTGCCGAAAAAATTTAAGGTCATTTCAAGGTCATGCAGGGTCATCCAATGTCAAATTATTGTATGGTCATGGTTTTTCAAAGTCTGATTTTGTCTTCAATAGGTTGCTTTCAGTCTTAATACATTTGCAGAGTATGTTAGGATACATGAACTTGTAACAAAAATGCACAAATCTTATTTTTGATAATTTTTTTTCTATTTTATAATTTATCAAATCACTGATAGTGCCATTAAGTGTATTTGTTACTATTGTTGATGTTCCAATTCACCGAAGTGCAATACTTAATTATTCAGAGATTTGTCACTTGTATTTAGGCAGCTATGCTCCATAAAAGCAAGAATAATGAAAGTTTTGAGAATAATGAAATTCTCCAAAATAATGACTAATGAAATTTTCACCTAGTGCCTCGTCGAAAACAATGGACTGGAAACTAACAATTTCATTTCATTAGCCTTACCTTCAGTAGTATAATGTAGCCATTGACATTTGATCTTTTTCTGGTGTAATGGGGGATGAGGAAACAACTTTGAGGGACATTAAAATATCATGAAATTCAAGCAAATTTTTGTCCCAAAGGTACCAACTTCAGATTTTTTTTAATGGGGGGGGGTGAGACACTTGTAAAATAGCTTTGGAAGTCAATTGCACCAGGCCCCCAAGGCACTCCCACTACTTACAGAATATTTATGCTTGATTGCATTGATAGGATTGATTTCTTTAATAAGCCTGCTTTTTCAAAGGCTCAATTTCTCCGATTCGTGAGAATCGGAGAATCTATTTTCATAAAAATTCTCCTGAAAGGAATATGTAGTAGTAGTAGTAAATCCACAGTTTTAAATCCGGTTTTGTCCCCATGAACGAGGGTGGCCAGATTCACCTCACACTTGAAACAACCACCCTTACTCCCTCCTTCCACTTCACCCGATTCTCCTCAAATCAAGGGAGAACATTCTACAAGTTCTATACATACAAGAATCCATTGAGTCTTGCCATATATGCTTGCCAGAATCAAATTTGATTCCTGCAAAATGTGACAAAATTAAACCTTTTTAAGAGCAAATATATTGACTTTTTGTGACCAATAATTTCAACATTGACAAACTTAATTTGCAACAAAAAATCAGGCACAGTGGCTTATTTGAATACAAAATGAACCAAATGCTACTCTGCCAGGTAACAATTTCAGCACAAATTGCATTATATAATTTTTTAAAAAATCAAGAATGCAATACTGATATTACTGTTTTAGTCTAGACAATTATTAAAGGTCCCAAGAAATGAGATGATAAACCTGGTCCAAATCTTTACGGGGCATTCCATTCCAATAAACAGGGCCACAAAAAAGAATACACTACCAGTGACATCATTAGTGAAACTATTGATTATCAGTCAGTGCCATGAATAGATTCACACCAGTCACCTGGAATGTTCTATTACTCTCTGAAAAATCAATAGTCACTAATGATGTCATCACCAACCCAAATATTGAATGCTTTCTTGCCCCTCCTTGTAGACTTGACACAAACCACATCAATTCTATTTGCATTTCCTGGGACCTTTAAACAGGAAAGATCTTACAAACTCACTGTAGCTCACGTACAACACATACAAACCACCTATGCTTTGACCACCCTTAAATACCGTATTGTTCTTAATCACTAATAAATCCCACTTTTTATACCCAAAATTCACTTCTGATACATGGCGTCTTTACACTCACACCTTCTCACAAAAGCCTAACACCATGCACTGTAATTACATGCCTGTTGTACCAAAGCCTTATCTTACAGCTTTTCTTACCACATTTCCGAAAAAAAGTACTCCACGAATAACCCCCAAAGGTAGAAATGAAATTGCTATGCGTGTACCATTCTACCAGAATGCTCAATGAATGGGTCTATTTTTGGTTTAAGATATTCATGAGTTAGACTAGAGTAAAAACTCTTTTACGGAATAAAGCTGTACTATCATTTTAATCCTTTGATTCTTTTATAGAAGATTTCATACAAGGCTAATTTTGTGCAGTTTTACACAAAGAATTAACCTATTTTAATACTGATCATACATGTTTGTGACACAATCAGATCCACTCTGGCCCGAGATATTATTTACAAAATTGTGACACAGACAGCACTGAAGAGCATGAAAGTATAAATAACAAAAGTGAATGGATATTCTTAAAGTTCTTAAATGTAATTCAGTACTGATGCAACAACAAGCAATTCTGTATCAAAATTTTCCCCCCAAAAAATAAAATTATGCATTTGCATAATTATATCAAAAACAACATAACAAATGCATTCAAATGAGTACAGACAAGCCCAGTCACATGTCAGTGGTCTTGAGATGGCTTCCCAAACAACCACAAGTCATTTGGGAAGCCATCTCAAAAACTGACTTGTGTGTTATAACTTTTAATCTATACACATCTACTAATGTTGAAAAATAATATAAAATCAATTCCTTCTACTTGACCCAAGTGATTCAGATTGTATCTTCTAAGGCAAGCCTAAAAACAAATTACTGTATTGGCGTAACCCAACCCACCCTAAAATTAGTCCCAAATTTAGACTTTTTTAATAACAAAAATAGAAATGAGATCAGTTAACAGAGTAAATGATATTAAAGCAATAATGGCACATTTTTTTAAAAGCGCCCCCAATTTTCAAAAGTTGATATTTTGGCACAG
Source organism: Ophioderma brevispina (assembly GCA_023653785.1). NCBI lineage: Eukaryota > Metazoa > Echinodermata > Ophiuroidea > Amphilepidida > Ophiodermatidae > Ophioderma > Ophioderma brevispina. The sequence continues at coordinate 100,142 of JAMKCH010005351.1, forward strand.
TTATGTTGGTAATTGTCTAGGAAACTATACCTGCAAACGAGAATGCTAAGAACACTGCGTATTTATCAAAAATAAGCGATTCTTGTAAGTTAGAATTGGGATCCATAGATTGGACTTAACGGCAGAGGCTGGAAATGATACGTTTATGTCCATCCAGGATGAAATAACGCCACCTCGAGAAGATAACCCTAACTGGACTTGCCGGCAACCAATAAAACAACTACTAGATGAGCGTAGACACGTACATGGTGCTATTTCCAGGCTATTTCACATTGGAAGGCCATTTCCAGCAGCCGTTGAATTATTATCGGGATCCCCGATAATAATTATTCTAATTACAAAATTCCTTCGTTGTGAGACACAGACCATTTTTCGAGCTAAAACCATTCACAGGTATATTTCACTACACAATTACCAATGCAAAACCCCCTGTGTAAAAATCCTCTTTTTTTTTTGTGAAAAAAATTGGGGGGCGCTCGTCAAAAAAAGTGCTAATATTGCTTTAATTAGAACTCACAATCCGCACAAGATGGTACATCTTGTCAAATGGGAACCCCTAACAACGGAAATATGTAGAATCACAATGACTGTGACCAGTGGTGGACATTCCATATCAACACTCTGCCATTTTGTAATCAAAACGAGGCTTGGATGGTGGGCAAAAAACCAAATCAAATCTGTTCAAAGGGAACTTGCCTTTTAAACTAGCCTGAATGAAATCGGCAGCTATTAAAAAATCCCTATCTACCGACCCATTTTTGTTCAGTCTCTTAAGCCAATACATAATTTGTTTGTAGGCCTTCTAAGTTAATCACAACAATTACTTTTTATCATTTACTTCGCCAAATAAACGTACACATTTATAGTAACATGAACACATCATATATTGCATACCACTGTGTTAAACAAATTTAGCAAATTTGTCAATTTGAAACTGTGAAGAGTAGGCAATAACTTCCATTAAGAGCTCAGCAGTAAATATGGCTGTATGAATCTTGCTTGGGCCTTTGAACTTAATAATTGTTAATTTTACAGGAACTTCAAATACGTCAGTCTATAATGATTCAACAACTCACCGTATCTCCATGGACAGGCGCGTCAAGTTGTTGAATCGTTATCAACCCACGTTGATATCATTAGCGTGTTACCCCCGGCGCAGTGTTTACAGAAGTGTGTTTACGCGGTACGCTTAAGTGACGCACTGTTTGTCACCTTTGGAACTCCGAGTACGCGCTAATGACACCAGGTGTCAAACTGGCAAAGCAGCAATCTTGCAAAACTATTGCGTGGCTTTGATTTGCTCAAATATTTAACGAGGAAAGATTTCCGTGACTGGAACATTTTAGGATTATAGTGAGAATAATTATGTTCCCGTCTTACCGATCTACCGTAATTTTCGGATATAACAGCCGCCGGCTTATTACGTTGTTTTTCAAAGGCTTCAAGGTCCGCGGCTTATACCGAAGCGGCTTAACGTTGATGTCTGAAGTGTGAAACCCAAGATAAAAAAAATAAAATTAACGCGCCGACTCTTAAGACTCGGTTTTCTCAACTTTAGTGGTAATTATACTGTCGTAAGCTGATTCAAACTTCCCTTTTTTATGTTTAAGTGTTGTCCCCTTGATAACCATTGTATCACACACTTGAATGCTTAATCCACACGAAGTACATTCAATCCATTAAAAGCTTCATCAGCGTAGCCTTTGTTGTGTTAAATGACGACACGTCAATCATTGACTTCCGATCGGCCCACTACAATGGGTATTCTCACAACAACGGCTTGTGCTATTCACGGAAAGGGCTGACACCATTAAAATACAAATACCTCAAGATTCATTTTAACCTCTTTTGAGCTGTCATAAAAGTTGGCTCACTCGCCCACAATGTATACACAATATTTTACCAACGAGGCTGGTTTAATTTCTAATCTTTAACGTTAATTTGGCCCCTTGACAATACACAGTATTTTGACAATAGTACAAACGTACCTGTAAGCATAATGGAATAGTCCGGTCATGTACCACCCTCCCGGTTTAATCACGTTGTGCCGGACTGTGAACAGGTGTTTAGATTGAAGAGCCCTGGGAACCAGCCAAGCTCGCGTGTTCTGGGAATTCCCCCATGTCACGATGTATTGCGATAAAACATTCACAAAATCCCCACTTGCTCATTCAAGTGCAGTTTGACCGTCGCGTTTTACTTTGATCTCCACAGATTCCTAAATATTATTTATGTGATTTGTTCTGTAATTGAATTTTCTGTTATCTTTTTTTTTCTCTTCAATTTTTTTTTTTTAAAAACCAAATGAGTAAAATGTCAAGTATTAGTTTTGCGGCGAAAAGTGAAGCTGAGTTCGTGGCTCACACAGTCTGATCAGCGGTGATCAAGGAAGTTAAGCACAGTCGGGCCCGTTGGGCTTGGAGATGGGAGCCTCAACACCAGGTATTCTCCGGGTGAATCTTTGTTTTGACTAATCCCTTCCAATCTATGATACTTTCTTGTTTTCCTAACCTAAAATTATTATTACACACACCTTGCCTGCTAAGTTTCTAACGAAAAGAGACAATTTTGTAACTTTTTCAGTTTTTTTTTCGCACGTTGTACTAATGGAACGTACGACTATTGGCACTCAACCTAAACCTTTAAGGAACTTGGGATTTTCTAACGGCCTATATCCAAATCGCCTATTCCTTTTTTAAATAAGTTATTTTGTAAGTTTTGTATTCCCAATTTTCTCTTACAATTTTATTAATTAGTTTAAATAAAATTTCATTTTTTTTTATTGGGTTACTCTATCAGTGATTCAGTTTATAGTTCTTACTTTTATTTATATTTCAGTTTATCTTTAGTCATTTTATAACTTATTCATTTACCTTTACTGTATTAGTTTATATGTAATTACTTTATTTATATTTATTCAGTTTATACTTATTTTCAGTTTACATTTTTCAGTTTATAATGACTTTATTCAGTGGTTCTCTATCAATTAGTTTCAGTTTTAGTTAAGTTTTATTTATATTTCAGTTTATATTTTTTCAGTTTATATTTATTCAGTTTATACTTATTCATTTACAGTTATGCAGTTTATAATTACTTTATTTAATTTGGTTATTGATAATTTATTCAGTTTAATTAATTTAACTTATATATTTGTTTTCCTTTGATATATTCAGTTTATACTTATTCCGTTTCACTTATTCAGTTTATATTAATTACGTTATATTTATCAGTTTATTATTCACTTTATATTTATTCCGTTGTTATATTGATAATTTATTCAGTTTAATTATATTTACTTATATAATTATGTAACTGCTCTCTTTCTGTTCTCTCTCTCTCATTATCTCTTTAGTCCCTTTCTCCTCTCCTATCCTCTCTTCTTTCTCTTACTCCTCATCCTTATATCTATTTATCTACAGTAACTCACCCCACCGCAGGAAATGACTGAAGCGTGCGAAGAAGAACATGAAAGGACGCCTTTCTATATACGTTGGATTTGGGAATTGGCAACATTCATTACCGCCAAAATCTCGCAAAAGAGGAGTGGACATTCTCTTTTTTTTTCTTTTGTTATTTGACAAACACAGTCATCATCAATTAGATATGATAGATGCTGATAATGGTATTGTGCGATTGTTTCCCGTATCCAGAGCGTGGTCCCTTCGGGACGCGCTAGTTCTGTCTTACGAATTCAACAGGCCCCGTCTTCCTGGTAGTAAACGCTTTCCGCATGCGTAGCTTCCATGGGGATAGTGACTAGTCAAGGGCGCCGACAAACCAATATTGAGTCTCTTCTACATATTTATTATGACACATGATGCTGTACAAAAACTATAGCCCTGCCGCATGTGAAACATACCTAAAATCATACGAACGAAGAGTTGACAGGGGAATATTTCGGCCGTATTTCTTGACTTTGCTTCCATGGATTGTCATGTTCAATGAAATATATTTATAAAAATATTTATAAAATATAACTGATCGCACTTGCGACATATACGGAAACTACTAAAATATTCTTATACACATGAATAATACTTGGTTTCTTCTATGTCCACGTTATACACATCGCTAAAGTCGGTCCGTCGCTGGTGGCGGCTTACTGGCGGTCGGCTTATACTTAAGTCTGAATCTATAATCCGGCGATTTCTAGGCCCTGCGGCTCTATACGCGCGCGCGGCATATATTCCGAAAATTACGGTAATAGTGTTCAAGAAGATTTTCGTTGTTGAAGGGATTCAAACATGTAGCAGAGTGGTTCATCACAAACTCAAGCCACTCTGCCTCCGATGCGTCCTCGCAAGTATTTTTCTCACACAACCACAACTCCACGAACGGCTCGAGCCTCGTGAGCAATTAGGAATGTGAAATTGAATATGCACATTTGTAAACAGTTATGATCCTATGATGATTTTTTAACAGTTTTTTGGGACTATGATATGTCATCCAAATTCCAATTTTTTGACCACAACATTTTAGAAAATTCCCTTTTCACAAATGCATTAATAAGCACAAAGCTTACCTTGCAAACTAGTATTTTTACTTACACATAGTAAGGAATAAAGAGGTTGTTTTAGTAACATTTTCAGCTTTTAATGAAGTATTTTCAATTGCCAACACAGGGTAAAGATAAATATACTTCTTTGTCCAGACTTTTCTTTTTAAAGGAAATAAATGAAATTTTAAGCAGAGGAATATAAATGTCTTTATCGCAAAATTAGTTTTCCTCAATAGCCAAAAGGAGAAGGGCGCTTATGGATTTCTCATTCATACTATTATTATGGCAATGTGTATTCTGGCTGTCATTTGGCATCATTTTTTTTGTAAGAATCAGATATCCATTCCTTGCTAAGATCTGAAGGACTAAAAAGCGCTCCGAATCGTGGAACTGTTCTGATGCCCTTGTACACCGCAGAAAACCCACATGATTTCTTCTACAGTCCAACCGCTAGAGCAATTTAACTTCATAATTGGAACCAGATTTTTTGTTGATATGTGAAGACAAGCAACCTGATATGAAAATCAGAACAATCTATACTCTACTTCATAAACATTCGAAGTACTAAAGTAAAATTAATCGATGTGCTGCGCAGTATTATCGCGTCTTACTACCAAACGCGCTGTTACGCTCTTAGGCGCAGTCCAATCGCGGGCAGTTGAAGACACAGCGCATAATGTCGAACAACACAATCCTCTTACAAGCTGATACATTCAAAATACGTCATATAAGCCAGACAAATACTGCAGGCTATTCTCATTGTGAGACTTGTGTGGAGTAGTTTATTGATTACTTGGTACTTCTAGGTTTACCGAGTATAGCCTTCAATGGAAGCAGATACATTTTGGAAGTGATGTCCATTATCGTGTGAGCTAAGTGAAGTCTGCTGCTTTGTCACTTGAGTTTCACAAGTAGAACTAGAATTACAAGGTGCATAATTATGCCCCACTAACTTCTCATGACGCGCTTACATGACCTATTGACCCTGCACGCTTTGATGTAGACTCCTCATGAGCACTCCTTCCGGCAAGTCTCTTTGAAATTCATCAGAATGTACCTACTCACAACGTGAAAACATAAGTGGGGAGTTTTAACATTTTTTTGCGGAGACACGTATATGCCGGCACAATCCTGTCCAGACATTCTAGTCCCAAAGGACTCATTTCATAGTCCCCCTTGAAATTTTTTGGTGAGGTAACATAAGGTGTCGCAGCTAGTGAAACTATATGTCAGCGGCTTTCAAATAGAAATAAGATCCATACAGGCAAACTAGTGTACTATAAATGGCGCTATGAGATGATTTATGCTGGTGGTTTTTAGTTTTCCTGGTAATACATCAAATAATATTAAAAATATCAAATTCTATATCACTGGGAATACACATTTCATAAATCCGCTGACATAATTTTCACACTTTCATTCCACAAAGTATAACTATTAATCATCCTAGAGAAAATTCATCCCCAAGAAAGCCAGAAAAAAGAAGTCAAGTCATAGATTAATTACCGCTGTTGCCTATCCTTCTCATCTTCAATTCTTCAGCACTCCATTACAATCGCTTATCAAATACAATTCAGTGACATCAAAGGAGATGTTTGATAGGGATTGCTGAATGGCACACAATTCCACATCAAAACGCTATGACTGGCGTCTTCGTCGAGACAGGTACTTGAGTAGCCAGTGGACGACAAGTGGCCACACTAGAAGGAAGAAAACACTAGGCTTTGGGATAGTGGGCGGAATAGCCATCATAAGGGCTGTGACGTCTTGAGGACACCCTGCTGGCGCCCTCTGGGCCTCCTTCGGAATCGTCACGGTTCACCGGTCGGCTCTGTACCTAAAAACAGATAGAGAAATATATGGTAATGAGCAAAGTCACAGTAGTGGGTATGCTAAGGATTAGCACGATTTTGCAGCGATAAAAAAATGTGGAAATGCATTTGTTTAACTATCACATATGTGATAATTTTGTACAATTCCATATGACTGCTTTATTGAGAAAGCCACCACACAATAGTGAAAAATGAGTGATTTGAGGAAGTTTGTCATACTGTCTCCATCAATGGACATCCAGTAAAAAAAAAACAAAGAAAAAAAAAAAAAAAAAAAAGAAACGCATAACAGTCCAACATCTAACAATAAACAGATCTGATTGTGGTTTACACTAGCACAGAATAAACAAAGATCTAATAATTGTTTGAGGTCAAACTGTATTGATCATAGGTCCACAATAGCACTACTTAAACTGGATATTCACCCAAGAAAGGCTTTTAATCTCAGTTGGAATTTGATATCGCACATATAGTAAATTAAAGATAAAAAATCAGTATAAAAACACTGCACTTGTCTTTAATCGCCCGATTTCAAGCCATACCACTTGCAGGTTATGCTTTGGCATATGCGCGTGCCAGTATACAAAAATCTTATTTGATATTTTGCTCGATATTTGTATTAGAATTGGAATCTTGCAACCAAATGCAAACTTGAGATTTTGGTATCGAATCAAAGTGTTAAACATTTTTATCTATTATCCCATTAAGATTTATGGCCCATGGATGGTTTGAACTAATCCATTTCAGACAGTGTTGATTTTTCACTTGGGACTTCACAGTTGGGTAGTGGCTTCCAGTATATGACTTGCTCTATTTTTTTATTTGTTTATGAACGTACAAAAGAATTCTACTTAGGATAGAAAGATATTTAAAAAAAATCAAGAAATGAAGACTGCATATGTGTCTAGATTTTCTTCTACTGTTTCAGCCTGGTCTATCACCTTACCTGCTGTCTTGACAATGCCAACGCCTCTAATGTATTCAGCCTAATGAGCACACTATTCATGTCTCGTTGTAATCTCTCCAGTGCCGTTGAGATTTGTTCGCTGACATCACCCGGTAGTGGCGCCCCCTGTTTGCCTGGGCCTCTACCTCCTGAAGCCCCTCCTGAAGACCCAGTGTTTCTTCCATCTGGTTCTGAACTCCCTCGACCTGACCCTGAATGTACAGACAACCGTAAAGAAAACAATATTATAGGCTGGTATTCTGAAAGGGAGTCTAACTTTAGTCCGGGGTTTGAACCAGGGTTAGTCCTACATGAGTGGATCTTTTTTCCTTCCAACATACTCTAAAAATGTGCTATAACGGGTGAGGAAATTCCTCATGGATGGGACGGAACAGCCCATCCATGAGGAATTTTCTCACCCCTTTTATTTAACTTTCACAGTATGTTGGAAGGAAAAAAGTCCACTCATGTAGGACTAACCCTGGTTTAAACCCAGGTTTAAAGTTAGTCTCCCTTTCAGAATACCAGCCATAGTGTTCTAAATCAACTTGAACCTGGGCACTACCTGCCTATCTATCGCCATCTAAGCACTATTTTGATTGGTTACTTGACATGTAGTATAATGTAATGAGCAAATCAGAGATACTGTAAGAATGTTGGTATGGTTTATACAGAGATATGGAAGTACTCTTTTGATTGGTTACTCAGAGAGCTATCTCATGTTGTGTCCTGTAATGAGCCAATCACACAGACTGTATATATAATAGGTGGTAGGGACCAGGGGGTGAAAAGTTACTATTAGTGATCTAAACAAAATCATTATAAAAATACCTGAAATCTGATAAAATGCTATGGAGGTATTATTGAAGGGAGACTACTTAGACCTGGGTTTAAACCAGGGTTAGTCCTACAAGAGTGAGACCTTTTTCCTTCAAACAACTCTAAAATGTGCTTCACAGCTGGAAAATCCTCATGGATGGGCCGAAATGGTATTCCATGAGGAATTTTTCTTCACCTGTGACATTTAAATTGCACAGTATTTATGAAAAGGGAAAAAAGGTCCACTCATTTGTAGCGATAACCCTGGTGTAGTTTTTTAAACCCAGGAACTAAAGTAGTTTCCCTTTAAGAATACCAAGCCTATAAGTTTTAGGTGAGGTTACTATAGCATTTACGTGCAAAGGGGGAAATAGGTGTATGGATCACAAATGTGTGTTTTCTAAAAATGAAAAATGGCAAAAAAAAAGGGAACACATCATGCTGAAAAGCGTTTGGCAGAAAAAGTATCTTAGCATGTTTGTCGATCAGTTTGTGCCTAGAAACGATAAATTTGGAACGTTTTCGACATATACATTTGTTGACAAGGTCTGCCTTTCATTAACACCTCCCTGTTAAAAAAGGCTGTGTGAAGGGCTGAGGATAGATGCCTGACCGGATGCAAAAACCCCAAAACCAAATGTTGCACTTTTTTAGTTTATAGGTTGAGACTCGAAGTACAAGGCAAGAAATCCATTGTGATTGATTTTACACTAAAGGGTTTTGACCTAACGAGGCGAGAAAGCATGCTTGCAATATGGATTGTGCTGCGCCTGTTCATGTCGGCATTATCCATTCAATTGTGTTACAGTAGATGGCGAATCCACACATTGACAACACAGACACATTACCAACGCAATCCTATGCGCCATTTGCTTTGCCAATGACCACAAATTAAAATGCTAAATGTTTTTAACTTATTAGAAAGCTAAAGTTGGTCTGGATGATTTCATAACAGATTGAGTTACAGCATGATTTTGAGGGTCCCAATGGGAACGATATGTCATACAAATTTGTTATGGTGTGATTTCAAAGGAATTTCAAACCCCAGTTTGAAAGCCCTGATGTCATGTGCAGTGGTCTTCAATGCCACTGAAGTTACAATTTATAGGAGTATAAGAAATAGTGTGTGGGCCTGACGTTTTTCAATCCTAAAAGTCCTTCATCAAAGTTTGCCTTTGATAAAGATCCAGCTAGGATTCTAAACGTCAGGCCCAAACCACTCGCATAGCAGTTTACCTTACACAGGCTAGTTTTGTTTAGAGAAGCAGTTGGTGTAACAGCATACTTATTTTTTTTATACGAGTAGTTTAATCTCACCTCTTCTTCTACCACCAGCTTCGTCCTGACCCACCTTGGGTCCCTCTGCTGACCTTGACCTCCTTGACCTTTACCCCCAGGAGTGACCTCTCCACCACCCGCTTGGTAACCGCAGCTGCTGGGCCACCAACCTATCCATGCCTACGATGGATGAGTTGTAAGTGAGTGGATTCTGCATGTTATTTTGGCACTGAGTAAAAGGTCTTGTCTTTGTGGGTTGAGGTTAGGATTGGTCCGTTGATAGTATCTGAGCAGGGGTGACTAATGGTGGTAGCTGCAAAAAAACAATGGTGAGTGAGATGGATTGTGAAGTAGACTGTAGTAGTAGTAAAAACAAGTTCAATTCGGTTTGTCCACGCAACTGGGGTGGTCGGATTCACCTAACATTCGTAGCAAGCGCCCTTACTCCCTCCTTCCACTTCACCGATTCAATGCTTCCCCCATCCTCAACCCAACCCTCTTAATCTCCTCCTCCACTTACTTTATCCATGTCTCTTCTGGTTCGGCCCCTTTTCCTCACACCACCCACCTCAAACTCAATAAAACCCTTTTAAAAACATGCTCCTATCCTCCTCGCACGTGACATACAATCTTACACCATTCGCCTTCGCCAGTTGGTCAGTCGCCTCTTCCCAAAACCCAAAAATTGCATCAATCCCTCAGTCTCTCCCTATCCATCAATTTCAAACCACACATTGCTCTCACATGCTCTCTCTTGCCCGTCTCAAAGTCCCCATCTCATTTTCACTCAGGCACAGTCTCACTCCCATACAGCATCATGATCTCACACAACGCTTGTACACCATCCCGTTAATCTTAAAAGGAAATCTTATCCAAAGTAACCAACTTTCCCACATTCTCTAAATTCAACCACCAATTACCTTACTCTGGTGGGCCAGCCGCCTCACAGCCACCACACGCAATAACCCTTGTCCACTAGATATGTGAACTCCTTCACTGTTTCCACCTCTTGACACAACTTTTCCACCTCTTCCCCACTCCCTCACTCCCTTCTTGCATCTTCCGAACACAAACGTATCTTGCCAAAATCGGGGTAACTATCTTCATTCTTTGTGCCTCTCCCATGGAAATCCATTTCCCACATTATCACCACCACACGAATTGCCCTCCCCCTTTCCGACATATTCCACATGGGTCACCTTACTCGCTACCACCACCCTCTCCCCAATCACCGCATGTAGTCTTCCCAATGGTTTACCTTCAGGCCCTTACTTCCAATGCCTTCTTCACTTCCAAAACTCTCCCTCAAACCCTCCATGGTCTCAACATTAAAACTAATCATTCAGCATACAGCACTCAATCATCAACTCTTTGGCACTCGCTGTAAAACCCACATCAAACCACCAATTCCACAACCCAATGGCGCGACCAGCACAGAACCACTGATGCACACCCACCTTGATCTCAAAATCCTAGACAACCTCAGACCCTTACTCTAACTCTGTTTTTGATCCTTCATACAGACTCATCACCCCTCTAACCACCACTTCTGATATGACCCCTCTTCCTCATCGCCCACTCCATCACTTTCCTCGGCACTCCATCAAAGGCCTCTCCAGATCCACAAAGCACTATAAAGATTCCTTCCTTTGCTTTCAATATCCTCTTGCATCCTCCTCAAAAATGAAAACTGCATATATCATTCCCTTCCCTGGCCATTTAAAACAAATTGCATTCATCTACTTTCACTTTCCTCTGAATCTATTCTCTAGTACCCTTTCCACATTTTCATCGCCATGCTCCGCAACTTCAACCCTATACGCACAACAGCCATGGCGATACCCATTTTCCTTAAAAATTGGAAACTAACACACTCACAGCCCACTCCACAGGCATTCCTCCTCCATCAACACCCTCTGACCACAATATACTTCCGCTCATACATCATCCCTTCAACATCTCTTCCTTCCTTGTTCCATTGCCTTCAATAACTTATACACCTTGTTTGGTTCTCCTCTTCAATCACGTCACCCCCTTCTAGGGATCGGCAACCACCAACCTGGGTGGTAATTCCCTGGAATCACCGTAACATTCTTCAAAAACCTTCGCCTCTCCGTACCACAAGCACAACATCAAGCTCTGGCTCGTTTCCGCCTGAACTAAAGGTCACTGTCCTTTTGCCTCTTCTTAAACCACATATCGCTTACACACCAACCTCCTCATCACAAAATTATAACAGGATCTTTCCTTCAGGTTTCTCTCCCCCAAACCCGTTCCCTCCGTGAACCCCCCAAACCAATCGATCCCTTTTCCAATGCCCTGGAAAATACCAACACAGACGAACTAATCACCCACACTTTGCATTACTCCATTCATCTGCCATTCATCTAAAAATGCTCCTCATCCTTCCTCACAGCACGTGCCCCATAGTTATACATCTTACACCATTCGCCTTCGCCAGTTGGTCGTCTCCTCTTTCCAACCCAAATCTGCATCAAATCCCTCAGTCTCTTCCTATTCCATCTTTCACACACACATTGCTCTCACCATAGTGCTCTCTCTGCCCCTGCAAAATCCCCATCTCATTTTTCCCTCAGGCACATGTCTCACTCCCATAGTACAGCATCACTGATCTCCACAACTCTTGTACACCACCCTTCATCTTCAAAGAAATCTTCTCCCAAGTAACAACTTTCCCCTTCTCTAACTTCACCCACCCCTCCTACTCTGGTGTCACAGCCGCCTCACATTCACCACCCGCACTAACCGTCCCCTAGGTATGTGACATCCTTCACTGTTTCCACCTCTTGACACAACTTTTCCACCTCCTCCCCACTCCCTCAACTCCCTTCTTGCATCTTCCACACACAAAGTCTCTTGCCAAACTTGGGGTCACTCGCTTCATCTTTGTGCATCTCTCCCATGGATCCATTTCCCACATTTTCACACCACACTGAATTTTGCCCTCACCCCCTCTTTTCCATCCACATATTCACAATGGGTCCACCTTACGCACATAACACCACCCTCCCCCTCCATCCCCACCACCTCACGTTAGTCTCCCATGTTTACCTTCAAGCCCTTACTCTCAATGCTTCTTCCACTTTTCTTCCACTTCCAAAAGCTCTCCCTCAAACCCTCCATTGTCTCACACATTAAAATTATCATCAGCTACAGCATCTCAACTCATCAAACCTTCTTTTCACTCGCTGTAACCACATCACCCACAATTACAAACACCAATGGCGACAGCACAGAACCCTGATGCACACCCCACCTTCACCTTCACCCCTCAATACTCCTCATACAACTCAGACCCTACTCTAAACTCTTGTTTTTGCTCCTTCAATCATACAGACTCATCACCACTCTAACCAACCCAACCACTTTCTGATATACCCCCTTCCTCATCTCCCACTCATCACTTTCCTTTCCTCGCACTCCATCAAAGGCCTTCTCCAATCCACAAAGCACATATACAGCTTCCTTCCCTTTTTTGCCACTCAATATTCCTCTTGCATCCCTCCTCAAAATGAACCCTGCCATATACATATTCCCTTCCCTGGCATAAAACCAAATGCATTCATCTACTTTTCACTTCCTCCTCCTGATTCTATTCCTCTAGTACGCTACTCCACAATTTTCATCGCATGCATCCAGCAACTTCACACCCCTATGCACCACAATTCACAGCATCCCCTTTCCCCTTAAAAAATTTTTATTGAACTAACACACTCCAGCCCCCTCCACCGGCATTCTCCTCCATCTAACACCCTCTGACACAATTCCCTTCCTCTCAATATACATCATCACCCCTTTCAACAATCTCTTCCTTCCTTTTTCATTGCCTTCACACTAACTTATACACCTGTTTGGGTTCTCGACTCTCAAATCACTCACTCACCCCCTTCTAAGGATCGGCAACCATCCAACCACCAACCCTGTGTTTGTAATTCCCGGGAATCCCTTAACATTCTCAAAAAAACTTTCGTCCGTCTCCTTACCCACAAGCACAAAATCAATCTCTGGGCTCGTTTCCTCCTCCTCCTTTTCCCCCTGAACTAAAAGGTCACTTCCTTTTGTCCTCTTTCTTAAACCACATATTCCCTATAACACACCACCTCCTTCCACCTCCCATCACAAATCTAAACAGCATCCTTCCCCTCCTTCCAGGTTATCTCCCCAAACCTTTTTCGCTCCGTGAACCCCCCCAAACCCCTCGATCCCTTTTTTTTCCACATGCCCATTGAAATCACCAACCGAGAACTAATCATCCCCACACTTTGCATATCCATTCCTCTGCCATCCTCATCATAAAAATGCTCCTTCTCTTCATCCTCTACGTCCTAACCCGCTCTGCGGAGCATAGCCGCATATGAGCCTCAACACCTCCTCCTCAAAAAGCCATTAATCACCGCATCAACGATATCGCTCCTCCTGCTCAACCTCACAACCTTCTCACACATTTCCTCCTTAACCAATGACTCCCACTCCCCCCCATCCATCCTTATTTTCCCCTGCCCACCACAACTTATACTTTCTTCCCTTCCACTCCCACCATCCTAGCCCCCCCCCTCTCCACCTCACTTTCTGTACACCACAGCAACACATCAACCTCCTCTTTCTTAACTCAACTCTTCGCATATCGCCACACCCTTCCCTCCAAGTTCCTACATTCAGACTTCCAACCCTCACCCCGGCCGCTCGTCAGGTTTTAAACCGTCATGATGCAAGCAAAAGCTGCGCGGGGGGGCCCGGGGGTGATATTTCACCTTTCTTATGTAGGGTAGGTGAACCCACTCCCAACCTTGGGCTGGGTTGGCGCACCCTTGTATCTTTCATCATGAGGATTTATTGGAAGCGCTGATTTTAAATCGGCCGGATGCCTTCTTGGCGCAACACCACCGTTATCGGCGGTGGCCCAACCTTTGGGGATTTTCCCCCCCCCAAATGGCAAAAGGCAGCATGTTAGCAGTGTGGATGGGACCAATGTTAGCTCTCCAGAGCTGGCGCTCTTACAGGTAGATTTTATTTTTAATTCTACAGGGTACCAGCTACCCTCCTCATCGGTTTTCTTAACCCTAACCTGATGGGGGGGTCGGTTTAAGCGCCGGACAACCCGGCACCTGGGAAGGTAGAGTACTGGTTACAGGATACCAGGAGAAAGTCCTCAAAAAGAACCTGGACTGACTGTTATGTATTTCTGAATGAGTTCTGAGTAATAATTTTGTTTGGAGTTGGGGTTATGATTGGTCCGTTGCCTAGTCTCTGTTGGTTTTGATGATCAAATGATATGATGACGACATCATCAAATGTATTATTACATAACAGAGACTATATTAGTCAACAAACTTAATTTAATGAGTATAAATTGCCACAATACATGTTAGTGCAAAACTTCATATTTTTTAAAACAATATATACTGATTAAAAACTGTGGGAACTTCCAGATCACGATGGCAAACAATGACAATTTATCACAATAAACCACAGCCAACATTATCATGGCAGGCCTCCCCAAGAACAACAGTCTAAAGCAACTCCCTAATTGTTTATGGTTTTTCTTTTACTGGTGTAGACATGTGCAATAATTTTGCATCTCTTGGCTTTTGTGCTCACTATATTCAAAGAATAAAAGCTGTGGGCACTCCATAAAAAAAATACTGCAGTGTTAAAAATTGCATCTCCCCCTGGCAGATGGCACTCTGGAACATGACCCAGATGACCTTTGACCTTGGTTCCATGACCTTTGCCGGTGGCCATGACGTTGACGGTGGTCCATGACCGTTGACCTGGTCCATGAGCTTTTACCTGGGTCCATGACCTTTGACCTTGGTCCATGGACCTTGACTTGGTCCATGACCTTTGACTGGTCCCGACCTTTGACCTTGGTCCATGACCTTTGACCTGGTCCATGACCTTGACAATACTCAAATAGGACCCATATTGCACCCTAAACCAAAATGGAACACAAAACACAAATAGGTGCCGCCCCTCGCAATATCCCCCTCTGCTTAAGCCAGCGGTGGATAATAATAATAAAAACTTTCCATGTTAGTTGCACAATAAATAAACATACACACACAAACAGATTGCAAAGTGGTTCTGCCAGGTATGCTGGCCGCCCACCAAAAAACCCTGTGACTTGTCACTGGCCTATCTAAAGCGGTGGGTCCAGGGAATCACAGAAAGACCTCACTGCCAGAGTCACTCTATTCACTCTCACTTTGCTAACCTCATTGGGTTACCATTGGTGCTCCTAGTGTAACCCATTGGCTCTTCCTAGGATGGGTGGGATTCCTCAGATGTATTCGCAATATAGAAATGAAGGCACGATGAATAGATAACATATGGGTATTTATGTTGAGTGTTGTACACCCCTTTCCATAGAAAAAAAAAATACATGGGGTTGTGCCCTTTGGTTCAAGAGCATACATTGATAAATGTAAGAGTGGTGCACATTTTAAGCATATCTGATGTAGTATGTGATGCATACTCTTTCAATATGCATGCCTTTCTATGCATTAAAATTATGTACAGTGTGGCACACTCTTTCACTAACAGCACTGAATGGGTGTTCAAACCTCTTTCGGATAGGCAGGTTATATAGCTAGGCTACTCGGAGTGCCGGTTTTGTAAATATTTACAATTGAGACACTTAATGACACTTATGGACAAACTATGAGTTTTATTTGCCAATTTATGTGGAAAAGTTTTCAATTTCAATGAAGTAAAGTCCGGTCGGCAACCTCCCAAATGACCCTCTGTTACTGGTCGGTGAAAGCAAGTGCCGGTCATGGCTGACCGCCGCTAACCGGTGTAGCTAGATCACGGTTTCAATAGCATATATTGTATTTATGTACAGTGATGTGTAAACCTTTTTAAACGCATACAATGTACAGCCTCACTCTCCCATTTCAATTAAGATTTTGGTTTATCTGAATTAAGAAACCGTATGTCCTTCTCAACAAAACTACAGTTTTGCAGTGTTTCCTTTCGGTGGCTGAACAAAGAGGTCCCCAAATGTATCAACCAATCATTACTAACTTATGGGCCAGTATGATGACAAATTTGCTTATATTAATATCCAAACGCTTTTAAATATGAAAAACAGGTATTTTGGTGAATGCCTCCATAAACATGAATAAAAAACAAATGGACCATCTACAATCTTGTTCATAAGTCCTTGGAACACCTGGTTATATTGGCAGCTATAAAAGTGATAATAGGCTGAAACGCATTGTAAACTAAACTTTCTTTCCCCCTCCCCCCATCCCCTCCCAATCAGGGTTGAAAAATACCCGGTGCGAGATTGCTCAAGTGTGTCGTGCTCATGCAACATGAAATGAGCGGGGGGGCGGGGGCTGGGGGAACCAAATCTCTGCACAAAGTGGTTCCAAAAATTGACAATATTGTATCCGAACGGCCAAAAACATAATGGTACAGATTTACAAAAACGCTAATAACTCAAAAACGACTAAGTTAAGAACATGATTTTTTCAGGAGAAGGAGATGGTATAATCCCTCAAAAGATTACTATAACAGTTTTGTAAAAGAATATATTTCTGGGCATTACATGATTAGTCAGTGATTTGAAAAATAATCATTTGTTTTAAAAGGAAAACTTATTTAACAAAGAATATCACAAAAAAATGAGGCATTATAATAGACTTCAGCACATATATACACACCTACCCGCTTAAAAACCCACTGACCACAAATGTGAGTATGTGTCATATATTTGGCGCACGTCGTGGAGAGGGGGATATATGCCGCCAAATATGAATAAAAGAAAGAAATGATTAGATGAGACACAGAAGAAGAAGGATCAAATACTGAACGGTGATCAATAAAATGTATGTAAGATAAACTTCATTTCTTTAAAAACTTACAAATACATGTTTTTGCATTTAAATAGCATACATTTTGTGTGTATGGAAACAGGTGGGTGTGTGGGGTTAGGTATGGATTAGGTTAGCTGACAGGTTTGTTCTAGAGATCTCAAGACGAAACCATGTGAAAGCAATACGACATTTAAAGTTATAAAATGGATTTAGAAAAATCGTTGTTTCTTAAATTATTAACGGAGCAGTGATTTGGTTGAACAAAAAAAATAAAACAATATGGATTCGAATAGGAACTTCAAGGAGCAGTGGTTAACCAAGCCAATGGATTGCCACTACACTAACCCGTTGCATTGGTTTTGGTTTGTAAAATTAAGACCCTATTAAAAAGTGGCATCGATGCCGCGATGGCATTATGGGTAATCAACGGGTCTACCAAGAAAGAATTAAAAAAAAAAAAAATACCTAGATAATTCTTTTACTTGTCTGTAGGACCGATGCCATTGCCTCTATTCGAAGTCTATTTGAAATCTTTGAGTTTTCAATATCTATTATGTCGTGTTAACCGTGGTTGATCGAAAGCTTAGCAATCATAAAGCTGAAGTGGTCATTAAACTGACGTTTAAGATGACATAATAGGCTAGAGAATGCATAAGATTTTTGATGGTCTTTCTCATCGAGTTGTTAATTGGTCTAGTGGAAGTTAACTCTGGTCTATTAACTCCATTGTTAAGGGTCGAACCACTTTTCCATCGTGAAAAATATACTGTTTTTTTTTTACTTTTGTTTCTGATTAATGTTATATATATATATAATATATATATAGTTTTTAATTTTTTTAATTTTTTTATATATATAGATATATATAATACGGCCAAACTTTGAAATTTATATGATATCAGATCATATTTGGATGGAATAGTGTGGTGGTGTCGTTGTTCTGATCGGGACACCCCCACCCTTTAGGCAGTGCCTATCGAATAGAGGCAACTCCTTATGACAAGAGATGTAAGGATGAAAAATCGGCATTAATTATTTTCATTAATGGAGGCGTGTTGTTTCGATCCCTCCACATTATATGTGCAAAAGTGCATTATAAAACCAAAAATTCTGCAACACAAAACGTGGCGGGCATGGGGGAAGAGTTTTGTTTTTTCAAACTGAAATATTCTAGACGCTGTCTCACAGCATGTTCGTAGGGCCGAAGCCCTCACTTCTCAGAGACAAATGAAAAAAGGATATACTAATTCTAATTTATTATCTCATTCTGCATTGATCTCAGAGCAAGCGTGAGTGTATGACAATTTTGTGTTTTAGGTGGGTGTGGCGTGGTTGCGTGTTGAATGTGAACGTATATTTTTGTGTGTGTCAGTTGGTGGTTATGTATGTGTGGGTGGGCACTGCGTGTGCGTGCGTATGTGTGAGTGTGTATGTCTTCGCGCGCAGAGGGTTGCTGGAATATACTGTGGTGTGCTTTTGGTCTTGTTTTATTCAGTAGTTTGCGTTGTTAAAACGTGCCTATATGAAAATCTTCTGTTTAGGCCGTTTGGGTGAGCGCGCGTAGTGCGGTGCGTGCGTTTGTGTGCGGGGAGGAGTGCGTTGCGTATGTGTGTACTGTGTGTGTGCGGTGTGGGAAGAACGGTTTGTGTTTTGTCATGTCTTATTCACGCAGAATTGCGTATTCGTTGTTACTTTTGTAACTTGCAATCTTTGATATGTTATTATTATTATTTTTTTTAAATTGAAAGCTTAATGCTTAAAAATGCACAGTACAAGCATTCGAGTTTAACCTGTGGGTAAATATGATAAGATATTAAAAGTCATCTTCATTTTTGAAAAAAATGGTGTTCATAACTTAAATTCCGAGTTTTGAGCGTTTTTGTGAATTGTGTACATGATTTTTTTTAATTTGAAATAACATGATACAATCTTGTTCATAAGGTCCCTTGGAAAACCTGTTAATATTGGCAATCTATTAAAAGTGATAAGGCTTGAAAAGCATTGTAACTATAACTTTCTTCCCCCTCCCAATCCCCTCCCAAAACAGTGTTTGAAATCAAACGGTGCGAGATTGACAAGTGTGTCGTGCTAATGCAACATTGAAATGCGGAGGGAGGGGGGGAAAACCAAAATTTTTCTGCACAAAGTGTTTTCCAACATTTTGAACCAAAATGGTAGCTTTAAACATGAGAGCCCGCTAAACCCAAATAATTTATCTTGACAACTCATCTAAATAAAAAAAAGAAGAATAACTTTAAAGAAATGGAAGCTTTCCTTTTGCATGGAACAATGGCATCCCATTTTATATAAGGCATTACTGGGTTTTTTAACCGCCCTAAAGGCCAATGCCTTTGCCAAAGCTAGAAAAAAAGCAATTGATATGAAGATTTCCTTTTGCATAAACAATTGGCATCCCTTCTCCTCTAAGTGCACTTAATGTAGCGTTTTAGATCTTCCCAGCTTAAAGAGAGACAAGGAAAAGTTCCACAAAAATGCAACCCAATTTTTTTTTTTAAGGGGTTGGCCTATGTTGAATGTTTATCAGGTATAAAATCAAACCTGAAGTGAGAAACTGGACAACCCATGTTATGTATGTAATAAAAGATTTTAGTTATTTCTGTATGAAACATAATATAGAGACCAAGCATGCTCTCTATAGGGCCAATTCAGAAAGAGGCAATTTTAAAACTCAGTTTTATGTTGGTACTTGTTTGTCCTTCAAAATGAAAAGCTCTTGGTAGGTTGTACAAGCAATCTAGTGCAAATTTAGAAACTATTTCAAAAAAATATTTTTGGCCCTTTAATTGGTCATCTTATCGAAACAAAAATGATTCAGTAATATTTCAATTTGTCTTTATGAACAGTGGAATCCCTGTTCTTTGTGTACTACCGGTTGTTCTTTGTTTACCTCCTGAAGGCCAATGCCTTGCGCTTTATTTGCTAGTGATGACATGTCAGTCATAACCTGTGCACGTTCAAACCGCCTGCATGTCGTTCAGAATCATCATCTCACGCCCACTGTCTTCTGAAAGACCATCTAAGTTAAAAAAGAAAAGACAATAAGAAAATCATAAGAAAGAAATATTAGTACATTTTGTCGGTGTCTCAAAAATATAGAAATGGTAACGACAACTTTCACAGTGATTGCCATGATTGGCAGCAAGTTATGAGATTAAAACAATTCAGACATCCTGAAATGATATTCAGGGCCATCTTCAGGAAGTCACAGATGTGAACCTGAACTTTATTTGCTCAACATGACAAATCAACCAAGCAGGCGAAAAAGTGGCCAAACAGTACTTTGTGGTTCGGATTTGTTCAACCAATCCAAAATATTGTTTCCACTTCGCTAGATTGGTGTTTTTTCATGGGGGAAAAGAAAGTTTGGTCACATGTGACTCAACAGAATGGCCCGTCATCTGTGTACTCTCTTTGAGGGCCACAATACTTCATGCCCAAATTCCTTGTTTCACAAGCAGAAATCTACATAGTTATCACTCAGATCATTGATCTAAAGGTGCATTAATATGGACTTGAAGAATCAAATGAACTTTTGTATTCGGACCTATTAGTGCCCCCGGCGCGCTTACGTCAGTCTATTTCAGGGGGTGCGTTTTTAAAATGTGAATGAACGTCAGAAATGCGGTATTACTTGCATGAAAATACAGTTTTGGGCAAAATTATCAGAATCCTAAGCTAAGTTCATATAAATTTCTTCATTGTGCCGAATAAGTGATGCGGACATGGAAAAGGGGGTGCTACAAAGTAACTTGTAACATTCTTTAAGGGGGCGCTTTTAGGGGAAGGGCGATAATTAGGCTAATACGGTCTTGGAAGACCTATCCGCACTACCTTGGGCGTGAGTATCAGACTATACTGTCAGTAGCTGCCGCAGTAAGTACAGTAGACACAAGGTAGCACCATGTGACAAAGTATCTGGCCATGTTAATATGCTGATTGTGCAGATTAGTCTTAGCTGTTGTTGCAGATGAGTTACCCCTGAGGTCTACCACCTTTCTACAGTACATCTGCTTGGCTCATAATGATATGAACATGGAAATAAACCTCGAGTAACCAATCAAAAAATCGAAACTATATATCTGTACAAACTTTCAAGTTTTGATGACCATGTCTATGATTGGTTATCATATAACTCAATGAATGACCAATCATATTTGGCGGTAGACTTCAGGGGGGTAAGCTCAAATCATATCGCATTTAAAAAGCTGTACAGTGGGTCTTAGATTATAAGAAAGATATTGGCGGGTACGGTCAATGAAAATAATAATTTGCGGTTCATCAAGAAAATCTCAGAATCAGTTGCTTCATTTAGGTTTGCCGACAGCTTATCAGCTAATTAGCACACTGCCTATCTACACTTAAGGGCAGTGTCAACCTTGAGCTTCCGAGTATCTATTTTGGGTTTAACTTTGCAATATTTGATTATGTCCGTAAAAGTATCATTTCTAGAAAGAAATTGGACGATGAACCCGTGCATCCAGATTCATGTAAAACTTTCTGTAATTTTGAGAAAAAAACTAAAAAACTTGATTTTGCCCCAAAATTTCCAGATCA
The DNA here is from genome assembly GCA_023653785.1 of Ophioderma brevispina. Lineage (NCBI taxonomy): Eukaryota > Metazoa > Echinodermata > Ophiuroidea > Amphilepidida > Ophiodermatidae > Ophioderma > Ophioderma brevispina. The sequence goes on from JAMKCH010005351.1 coordinate 121,934, forward strand.
GCATAACAAAAACCAAATTTGGAATTTTCATGATTTCTTGTTAAAATTGTTATTTTTAAAAAAAGTAAAAAAAAACTCTATGATTAATTTTAATTTTATATTATTTTTTAAAATAGAGCTTCTTTTCGAATATAAGGAAAAATGTAAAAAAAGAGTGATTTTTACCTTTCTTTTCCAAAATTTGAGTATATATTGGAGAATATCTTTAGTTAGAAATCGAAAAATGAAAAAATTGAGAAAACCGTCCCTAGAGAAGACCGATTGCTATCGTAGGAGAGTTAAACCACACCTTTTACTTCGGTGTTTTTGGAGTTACCGTATATCCTCTAATAAACGCCCCGGGGGCGGTGCATTTTCTAAAGGGGGGCGTTTATTCGGGGTGAATTTTCAGATGAAATATTTACCTTTAAATGAGTGTTTTCAGCCGATCCATTAACGTCTTTGTGGTAGAACTGAAGGTAAGTACTTCTAGTCCTCCAGCTGACTTGGAGTATCGCCGTTTCCCTGTCAGGGTTCCCGTTAAGCTCTGAAAATCGCGAGTCCAAATGGACGCACAAGTTTTCACGCTAGTAAAATAATTGCGTCCGGCCTCAATTTTTTGCGTTCGGATCATATTTTCATGTCGAGAAGTCAATCTGCAGTGCCGGAAATTCGCCGCGAACCCAATTCACCTCGCACCGAACATTTGCGAGAACCAACCGGGTTCACACATATTTTCTAGTGCTAAAACAAACGATTTGTCTTTTTACTTTACCTACGCCAACTAAGCCAAGTTCCTATGCCTTCCGACTCCCTGTACTTACTTTGGAATGTTTTGACACTGGCGTCTTTGGTCAATTTCAATTACAAATCGATACAAAGCTTTTATCGGCATCGGCCGCATTTTTTTTCCCAAGAGGGAATCCCCAGGGCTGGGGTTTCCCATTTTGCCTCGGCAGTGATTCGCACCACGTTCGTTTAAGTTGTTTTTTTTTCTTAATCTTTTTTTCTTCTTCCAAATTTTAAGAAGTCCTTGCTCTGACTTATATTATGAAGATTATTTCTATATATTTTAAGGTTTTTTAATTTTTTTACTTGACGTTGGTGTTGCACTTGGAATGTTTTAATTAGTTTTTAAAAATAATAAAAAAAAAATCGTTATGAAATCTTTGACAGAGGTTGAAATGAAACTTGCCAATCATCCAAATTGGGGTTTTTTAATGTTTTTATTTTTTTTATTTTTTTTTAACGCAAAAAACAAAACAAACACGACATCGATCTCTTTGAGGAAGCCGTCACTGCAACCATGGCAACGGTCCTCTCTGGGTTTCCCGAATTTATTTGCAATCAAATAAAACCGGTTGCAATTGGTCCAGGAGGGACCTCACTCATTGCATTGATCAGCCCAGGTATTTGTTAACCTAGGGATAGACATCACATTGCCTTAATTTTTTTTACTTGGATTAAAATCCTGAATCCGATAGAAGTAAAAGTAATGTAGTACATGTGAATTTCTGGGGTTACCCCTAGGGGGGTGAAATTCTGCGCGTTCCAGACGGACTCGAGGGCTTTGTTTGAGAGGGAGTCAGAATAGCCCCCTTGGTTTTTTTAATTTTCTGTTTGTTGGGTTATAAGTAAGATTACGATGTTCATGTATGTACCATACATGTACTTTTTTTTGGGGGGCCATTTATTGGAGGGTTCTTTTCATCACAAAAACATTGGGGTCGTTATTAGAGGGGGGGGGGGCGTTTATTAGCGGATATCGAAATCTTGTCTGAAAATTTGCCAAATTTTGCGAAAATTGAAAACATTGATAAAACATTGTTTTAGTAAAAAATGGGACTTATCATGCCATTCCAAGTCAAGCTGTCTGTTTCTCAAATAACTTTAAACCTTTTAACTTCAAAATTGAAGTATGTTTAGTCCCAAAGTGATTGAAAATACATCTTTATGCAACTATTGAAGCAAACCTCCTTTGTCTTCACATCCAGAAATCAGAAGAAATTGAAATTTCATCTGTTCTAAATTAGCGCTTTTACATTTTCAAATATTATTTTTTTTTTTCATTTTTTTTCGTTTTTTCAGATAACGTTCGCGCAAAAGTACATTACCTAAATACGCCGCACGCTTCCTTACCAGCAAAATTCAGCACCGACTCGATGCTGCTCCTTGCGCCTGACGGCTTGTAATGTTTGCTTAAATTTAAATCCCGCCGTTTAAGACCATGGTTTTTGTGACTTTAAAATGGTCAATAGCCTGTTTTTAAAATCGGCAAAAAATACAACTCATGATTGTCTGCAGTGGATAACCTTTGTGGGTAACGATATAAAAAGGTTGATATTTAAAATTGGTGTCCAAAATCAGATTTTGTTGTGTAAAAACAACAGCACTAGGGTTAACACTCCCCTTAAGACTGGGATATTTACCCCGCAGTTTCCCATTTCACTCTGGGGTGAAGAGAAGTAAGCCAGGGAAGTAGTGTATTGCCCAAGTGCACAAGACATTAGTCTTGGTTGAACTCGAACCCACAACTTTCAGATCAAGAGTGTCTTTGTATCAACAAGACCACACACATCACTTTTTTTTAAATTCCCATCTTACCTTCTCCATTCTCTTGTCTGTGTGATACATCCCCATTCACCAGTTTTTTGCCTTTCTTGGGTGAGCCTTGCATAGTCTCAAAGAATGGTCCCATGATCTCCATGAAGTTACCCACGTCGTCTGTGTGTGGCATCGTCTCCACGATCTGAGAAAGGAGCAGAATGGCCGAAGCCTATCTCCTAATGACATGGTACAAGCTACAAGCTCTTGAGGCACACACAAGATTACAGTACAGTTCTTCTATATTTGACAAACTGACAAGTGAAACAAGTAGCTAAAGTCAGGGACAGAATTAGCCGACCAATTGCGCATATGTCAAGGTTTGTCAATCGGCGCGGCGCAGACTGTGATTGGTTTGAATGTGTAATATGGGCGGGGCATGTTCCAACAAAATATGATTTAAAATGTCAAAACATGCCCTATTTGAGTCGGGTTTCTGACGCAGGGACAGGATAATTCTTGTTAGTAAACCTTCCGTTTCAATAAGTTAAAAATGTTCACAGATTATTCTTCACGGCCGACATATGTTCTGCACCGTCAAATTACGTCAGACACGCAATTGGTCGCCTTATTCTGTCCATGACTTTAGACTTCATATTCTTGTTTTGACAGATATAAGATTCAAGAGAAAGTTACCAGAATTTGAAATAATTTCTGGCCTGATAAAATATAGAATTGTTGGGTAAATTACTTTTTGATATATTGGCTGTGTTTTGTGTTCTTGAGTAATTCAGTCTATATAGCTTTAGACTGTTTACCGGGCCTTACTTTCTGAAATGCCCACACAGTTCATGGGCTATTTTGCACTCTTTTTGTAATATTGTGTATTGAATTTGTGCTGTGGTGTTTTTCAGTAATTTATTCTGTATTAAACTCAGTCAGGAGTTAAGGTCCACTTTGAAAAACAATCTCTTGACTCATACAAGCAGCAACACAGTTCAAATTTGGCAATGCACTGTTCTTGTGTTGAGTCAGAGATGGTTTTTCATCCATTTCATCACTGCACTCCAATGCAGTCGTTGAGTAGGAATGGACCTTTAGGGCTATAAGCTCAAATTCACACGTGTACTTGCTGTTTTAATAAAATCATTATATGACCTGCGAAATCACCAGGCTGACCAGAGCACAAAAAGTCACACCATCATCTAGAAGATATTTTACCAGAGGGTTTTTTGAATCAATTCCCATAATATTGCACTATGCCTATACTGTACTGCACTAAAACACATGTCAGTACTTTAAACAGCAAGATTTCCTACTCACGGTGTAACCCAGAGCTTAGGCTACTCCATGTGTACTCTTAGCTCTACTTCCAAAGGTACCCCTTGATGCACTATTGATGCAGTACCTACAACTACGTACTTGTTTTGAAAAAAAAGTATAACGAACCACTGTATTGATAGCAACTATGTTTACTTTAGCAGTACCCATCCTATAGTGTACTCTTAACCTCTGCATTGCCTGCTATTGACTGACAGATACCCATGTCAGCCACCAGTAGTGGAGTACCCTCTGAAAGCTACTACTCCACGGGAGTACCTTCACAGTTCTCGTGAACTCCCGGGGGGGGCCAGTCTCCCATCTTCCTAGTATGCATCCCCTTTTGACCCTCTCATTTCCGCCAAACATTCCATTGTTTGTTTACGACTTTTCTGATCATTTTCAAGCTTAGTACATCTATATTTGAGTTGAGCATCACCCAAACCCCTATAAATGACATTTTGGGGTAAAAACCTATAACCTATGTGACAAAAGTTAATAATGGATAAAATGTACTAAAATAATCACACAAAGCTCAAAGCTCATTGGCATGGGAGTACCCATGCTGGTACTCCCACATGGTGTGACTTGTGGTTTAATCTACTTGCTTTGTACCTAGGTGGATGTTACACCACCACCCCCACTTTTGCGGCCGACGATGGGTACCCATTGCGGGTGGGTACTCCGCTGAACTACTTAATAGTTCCTTCAAAGGTACTCCCATGAAGAAATTTGTTGTGTAGGTGGTAACAATTATCCTAGAAGTTAAAAGGTGAGAGGAGGTTTTCTGAGGAATCCAAATTCTCTCAAAGTTGCACTGGATCGGTTTGGTAGACGCACCTTTCCGAGAAACGTTTTGAGGTTTAACCCAACACCCCGTATAAACACAGAGACAAAAATGCAAACCGTGTTTTGAACTCACTTGCTATCATAATCTCCCTAGGAAAAAAACCATGCTTCTAATAAATGACTAAATCATCATCTTATTACAAAAAGACGGCTTATACAGCTTATTCACTTCAGGTGTGATCTAATACATTGGTAAGCATTCCCAATAGCAAAAAACCTGGATTTCAAAAACATTGTGGGGATTATTCTGGAAATGTCCTAATGTCTCTTAAAGAACCACAAGATGATTTCAGGATTATGCTAAAAATACCCTACGTACTAAAAGTCAGAGTTTTTTGTGTCTGAATTAGATTTTGTCAAATCACATGACTACAATTCCCCAAAACTGTTGCATTGTGGGGATTGACTCAAGCAACCCTCTGATATTTTACTGAGAAGCACAAAGGCACCAGATCAACAATCAGTTAATTTATTGACGTGTACAAAAACAAACAATTTTGGCAGTGTGCCTGTTGCTTGATTGGTTTTGGTTCACTCAAATTCAACATTAGCTTGCAGGTAGGGTTGTTAGGGCCACAAACTTTTTGTGCTAGGCGGATTCAAAGAATTGATCCATAATGTAGGACAAATGTCAATTATGTGTTTGTTTACACATGTTTTATCTGTGAGTGATGGGGGCAGAACAAAATTAGTGGGGGTGGGAGTAGTGGTGGTAACACCCACCATAGCTAAACCAACTGGGTTAACAGAGCAATTTCTCACTTACTCACACACTTTGGACAAACTATTATAGTAAACAACAAATCCCCAATTCATCCACAGATTGCCCAGTAACTAACAGCAACAGTGAACGTGTCAATAAAGGTTAGACTCTCAGTTCAGACAGATGTGACTACGGCGGGCCGGTAAGTACGTTAAGGCGTCCCAAAAAAAAATGTTAACACCGTAACGACGGCATTTGATAACAAGGAAAAGGAACGCAATGATCTTGGTTTGGTATTATTAAAAGCCAATAAAAAAAAGCTTTAATATGCCCTTCTTTCATTCCAATCCGATACGTAAAAAAAAAAGATCTGCTTCATCAATTTGAGAGGGCAAAAAGCAACCTTGGTACGATTTTTTGCCTTAGAGCACTTGGAATGGCATGAGCAACATTATACAATGGTTTCGTAGGCACCCTTCTTTTATGCTAAAAAAGAAAACAAATAGCTTGTGCGTGGTCTATTAATTGAAAGGACTTCGAGATCCCTGCACCGTGTTTTACCCAAAGACATGGTTGATCTACCACAATGCTCTTCTATTAAGAGATACGTTGGCTTGAGAAGCTTTGAGATTTGCCATTCTGGTCGGGGCTCTGTATGGCCTGCCCACTGGTGTCCCTTTATTTCCACTTTTGCCTGCTTCATTAGTCCATGTCGGGGTTCATTTCAGAAGTTTCTCTTTCTTGTTTGTTGTACTTCTCGTTTTTTTGTTGGTTTTCGCTATTAAATCATAGATTTTATTGGGAATCCATAAGAAGTGTTATTTTTGGTTTAATTTGTTGGTTCAAACATTGCGTTTAGTTTGAGCGATTGAGAGGCACAATTCTGCCAATGAAGTAAACTGACTGATTAAATTTTGAAAAATCCAAATTATTGCTGATCGATAAAGACACTTATCACCTTATGACAATAATGAAGTTTCAAAGGGATGGTCCAATATCTTCAATATTTCAATGCCAATCAATAACACAATCAATACCCCCTTGAGTATGTTACAAATCATGTTTCAACACATCTTACAAATGTTACTATGGCAAATCGGACAATCCGATTTGTACTCTTTCTTGACGAAGGCATATCTTTATTTTCTACATATCGCATTGACATGAACACCGGCAAATAAAGCTTATTTTAGTTAGCTTTAAGAGCATCCCAAACGAAGACCCTATGCGGTACTTTCTTTGTTTACAAAATTCCTGTGTCCCGAGTGTTACATTTTTTTTTGGGACAGCCGGTATAGCCTGTTTCTAAATTGAAAAAAAAAAGTTGGCGCAGCGTTTGAAATCTCATACTGGAATAAACCGAAATGCCATTTTTGGGAAAATGGATGGGGCCCGTACGATTGCGTGTTACCTTTTCGTGTTTGAGAGCACCGAAGTACCTGACCAAAACGTTCCAATTTCTCGCTGTTCTATATGTTCAGACGCCAATACGATACAACCAAAACCCAACATGTAACGGGCCTCTGATGCAAAAATCTCCTAGAACCCCTTCGATTTTCGGAGATCTTTGAGATATAGTTTCATTTGCACGCATTTGCTATGACGGACAGATAACGTTAATCCTGCGCAGTACTAATTTAGATAATATCTTTTGTAAGTCTGTGACACGACTACACCCTTTCCCGGACCGCGCCGTAGTATGTGAACACACTGCAAACAAGAGATTATTGAAAAAGGGTGTTCTATACAGCCCTTCAAATCTTCAAATTGGTTGCTTTAAGGTTTGAAGATCACCTCTAATAACATGTTTTTTTCATTAGCACTGATATAAAAACACTTTCCTAAATGAAGCAGGACTGTCAGTGCTTCTACCCTCATAATCATCTTTTCCTCTCATGAAAACAATTTTGAAAAGGTTTTTTTAAGTATGGGATTTTGAGATTACTCGATTTGAAAAACATACGTACGGGTCATTCATGTCAACTCAACCAGATGGAGTACGTACCCCATCACCTCATGGATTCTTTATTCAAAGATATCCATGAGAAACACCTCCTGAATATTTGAGCTCTCTACCTCTTTGTTTTCATACGCCATCAATTTTAAATTTGAAGGTGTCATCTAATAAACATGTCACGCCGGTGTGAAATTCAATATTCAGAGCCTCAAGTACAAAACTGCGATCCCTCAGAACCTTCAAACTTGGTATTCTGTTTGTCTGGTCAGTGACCTTATGACCTTTGGTGGTGTTTAAGATGAATTGCGTCTGTGACATTCATGCGATTTAAGTTACGGTCAGTCCCACACAATTAAGCTAAAATCATCCGCAAATACTGGATGTCTTAGGCCTCAATTAATTAAGGCTCCTCTATGTTTTATGGTATGGTATTTTTTGGGTACAAAAAATATATCTTTCAAAATGTGCCAGTGTCACTTTTATATTGGTGCTATTCTGTTGTTCCTTAAACAGTCAATCAAAGATGCACTCAATGTTCAACCTCCTGTAAAGTTGGTGTCTACATGCCAAATTTCTTCAAGTTTACACAGGCAGACAGACACAGAGTAGACCTGGATACCTACCCACTAGATGAACTGCTCCGGCCAGGATTCATTGTATTGGCAATTTTGTTTTTTTTTAAGATATTTTTGCATATATCGCATTTAAATGTAAACTTGCACGAATTGTTTTGATTATGATGCCTTGATTCGATTTCATAATGATTTCCTCAAATGATAAAAAGTAATACAGAGGCCAAGTGTATAGCGCCCTGCATTTATGTCCACTATACAAAATGGTGGCTCGTAGTACCTGTGTATAGCTAGTGGGTAGCTGCGTGTCTACTCCATACTGTCCTCTACACCACGTCCACCTTCTCTCCACCTAGTGGGCAAATACCGGTAGCCATTAGGGGAGGTACTGTAGAGTAGACCCTCACTGTATACCTAATAACTGTGTACTTTGTAACCCAATCTTGCAGCTACTGCAATTTGCAACTAGCCAAGGTTTACTGGGTGAGTAGGCCTGCCATGGTCTGATGCATGGTGGTAGCTGCCATATAGGCTACCACGCAGTACAAAACAGCCGTGTAGATAATACATTTTGCTTGTATTAAAAAAGACTAGCTTTGTATATGCTGGACTGGATGTATTTTCCATTCTGAAATTTATAAAACACTGAAGATATTGTGCTTATAAACAATATGACTGCAGAATTTCTTATTACGATGTGACAAATGTAAGTGCTATCATTAGTATTTTCTGAAAACAGACGTCTTTAAAGGTGCACTAAGATTATCTTGCATATCGGAAGTCCCTACAAAACTGCAAGCCCTGATTTTTACACTAATAATATATTACTTGCAAATAGTATCCCATCTGAAAGAGTTGTTTTAACTCTTACAGCTCTTAAAATAAAAGCCAGTGTCTTATTACTATTACCGAAGAGATTTTCTTTGGTGTGAAAATTGTGCCATTTCCAATAGAAAATTCCCTTGGTTTTACACTGAAACGTAAGCAATTAAATTCACTTTTGTTTTCACATTAAGCTATTTCTGGCAGTTAAATACTAAGAACAAATTCTATTAATTGTTTTCATTTATATGAATTACATGAATTCACGTAATTGCAATATTGAATACCTGGAAGTCTCTTGGTGTTTGGAACCTTTTATTTCTGTTATTATGAAAGTACTCTTGCTTTGTAAAAAATGCAAAAATTAAAAAAAAAAAAAAAAAAAATCATGCTACTTTTTTAATACTTGAGAAGAGCATGTTTCTTTTATATGAAGTGTACTTTTGCTTATGCTTTCATAATGCACATTCTTGCATTTATAGTAGCACCAAACATGCCAGTTTAATAGACAATTTTTAAAACTAAAAATAGGTAACAAACGTTCAGTCGAGGTATCTTGTTAAAGGTGCAACTTGAGATTGAGGCATCCATGCATATTTTCTGTGAAATGCATTTTTTTTTTTTTTTAACTTTTTATCATAAATAATATGTACCTTTTTATTTGGCTACCAGAAACATCTTAAAAGTGACAACAAACGAGGATTTTATATGCTTTATTTTCAATATAAAAATCGTCTATTTGCTCCTATAGGAAATTAGAAATTTCACAATTTTTTGTACGCAAAGACATCTCAGCTTAAATCCTTTCGATGGAGAATTTATATGAAGCTTTATATTAGTACAAAAATCAAATTTTCAATTTTTTTTAAAATAACAAGTGGTATACCAGGTCTAGTGAGTTTGCTACATTTTTCCTTTGCTGCCCATGATCAGAGATTGGAGATAGGACTAAAAAATTGTTTAGCTGTAACAGAAGAAAAAATATCGTGTCCAGTCTTTCGGGTCTGATTTTATTACATTTTTAAAGAATGATTTCACTTCACATGCACAATATGGTCTACTATCAACCCTAACGCGGCCCAACGCAATGCGGTGCAACGAAACTTGGGTACCGTCGGAAATGTTTCTCGTTGCATCTCGCCGTCAACAACTATTTTTGTCGCGCAAATGACTCTCATTGCACCTCAGTTTCATCTGGTCCTCTACCGGAAAATTACACGATTCCTCCCGTTGCATCTGGGTCGTCTTTACGGAAAATGACACGATGTTCCTCGTTGCATCTGGGCCGTCTTCCCGGAAAATTACGCGCTGTTCCTCGTTGCACCTGACGTCATTCCCTGAAATGATGCGATGCTTTTCACTGCATTTTGGAAGGTTTGTCCCGCAGAAGGGCGCAATGCTTTTCAATCAGGTGGGTGACACTGTGTAAATGCCCATAGACAATTCGATATCGATGGTGATAGCCGCCACCATTTTTCGATAAGCTATTTTTTACAATGCTGCAAAACGCATTCATGACGTAAACCGGAGCATGAGTTAGCGTAATAGCGCCACGCCCGACTATGACGTAGCGTAATAGCGCCACGCACGCCTATGAATTAGCGTAATAGCGCCACGCACGACTTGCGAACTATAAGCTACAGATTCCATGCAGATCAGTGTCAGTACGCATCAATATATTTATTTATTTATTTATTTATTTAGGATCGCTGTTCTCATTGCATGCGCACGCGATGTTCCTCGTTTCATCTGGGACGTCTTTCCGAAAAATGGCGCGATGTTCCTCGTTTTGCATCTGGCCGTCGTTCCGGAAAATGGCGCGATGTTTTCCTCGTTGCATCTGGGCCCTTCTTCCGAAAATTACGCGATGTTCTTCCTTGCATCTGGGCCGTTAACGACTTTTACGCTACTTTATTCCCTGTGTCCGGGACCAAACGGCCGAGATGCAATGAAAAACGCAAAATTTGTTTTCTCGTTCCTCGGGCCGGTAAAAATAAAAATAGATTGCAAACTCGTTCATTTGGGCCGTTGGGTCGGCAAAACACCCGGTCCGGGTTAGGGTTAAAGAAAAACTTTTCCAATGGGCATACCAAAGA